>JAQMYJ010000023.1:753969-768245 GCA_030014305.1 Clarias laeviceps | reverse complement strand
GTTCCCAGTGGAAAACCCCCCAAAAGTGAGCTGTACTGAACCGTGCCATGCCGTACTATGCAGTGGAAAAGCGCCATATGTTGTGTGTAAATTCGGCTTGTGTCTATGTTGAGCATGAACATAAGTTGCGCACACTTCCATGAGCTGTTCAAAACTTGTTTGCGTCAGTGGAAAGCCAAGCGAAGTGAGTTTACATATTCTTTGTGTTTTTTTTGTTTTTTTTTATGTGGGAAGCAAGGACGGTAGCCAGAAAAAAAGGCCACTTTCAGTTTTGTTTTTAAAGCAGCTGGTGCCAAGAGGAATCATAAATTAACATTAAGTGTGCTTTAATGTCTATTTATTTCATATTTTACTTTATTTACATGTTTTTTCTAAATGTTTTGATTGTTTTTTATATGCAAAAATAGGATTATATTGTTGGAAATTGGTGATATTGGTAATATTTTTTGCTGGATGGAATGAATTACCTGCATTTACACATTTCCTATGGGAAAATACATTTTACAATACAGAATTTCACCTAAAGAACTTGCCTCCGGAAAGTTTTAAATTCATTTAAAGGAAACGTTTACATTTGCAAACTTGATGCAGTAAGCATGGACATGAGATTAATATGTGAAAGCTTCACATTTCACCTAGTTAGAAGGGTTTTATATGCTTTTATTAAAAGAATACAATATAACTGTTTGCACATTATCTATAAGAATACTTTTAGAGTTTTAATAATTTCAGAAAACACAGCTGTTCTCTGAGAAGAGACTTCATGACCTCAACAAAAAAATATACTGTTCAGCAAATGTGTTCTTTTAGTAAAGCATGTATGAATAACTCTCTTTCATTTTACATCCTATCAGCCAGTATGTTTCAGCCTTATGTAAGAATGATTATTTTTATCCATTTGCAAAATTCCTGAACGAAATAAACATTTTGAATATGTTTGTAACTGTCTATATATTACTTTCTGTTAACACAACGCAAGCTCTGTGAAACCTTCCAATCCTGTTTGCAAGGTGGGTAATGTCTCTCACACTTCAGTTCACACTTTTTTTCAGAGGATTCACAGTGTATTTTTATGAGAATAAATGAGCTTAATCTGATGCTTGCAAGGCTTTTGAACCCTCTAGAGATCAACACAGGGAAGAAAAAGTGCAGCACTTATTTTTACTAAAAAGAAAAAGGTTTAAAAGCAGTTTTTAATTAATATTTAACCATGTGCCTCCACATACTGTATCTTTGTTAAAAATAAGAAATGTTGGTCGAAACATGGCAATGCTTATTATTTAACCAACCACAACTTTTTGTTGGGTTTACAACCAGTTCCTTATCCCCCGGATTCATACATTATAGTCTGTGTAACAAAAGATATTCTCTTTCTTTTCCCTTTATTTTGGCCTCTAGTCCTCACAGAAACTGTGTTTTGGGTCACTGAAAATAAGGCTTTTTTAAAATACTTACAAAGATAAAATGTAAAAAAAAAACCTGCTTCCATTCCTTTCGGCGAATGTGTTTTTAAAAACTCCTGACATCACAGCATCGATCTGGATGTGCCCATTCTGGTTTTGCACATGTTATGAATGCACTTAGATGATGCACTGAGGCTGACTTGTTAATTCATGCTCATATTTGACAATGTGCTTGCAAAAATAAATGTAAATTATTTATAACTTAGTTTTTAACTACTGTTTCAGAATTACACCCTTGTATGGAGGCATTAGAATATGATACATGTTGTATTTTTCTGGAATTCTAAATTTCTATTTTTCTTCTTCTTATTTATTTATTTATTTATTTATTTATTTATTTTAACTGAATGGTTTAAATTGGCATGTCAAAAATGTCTGTATGTGTAACTCATGTCTTTCAAAAAGAACTCCACTGTGATGTTTATACCAGAGCTGATCTAATAAACCCACACACTCACACGGTAACATACTCCAATAAAATGTGGGGTGACTTACTGTACGGTTGGCAAAGGACTAAATCATCACTGTAATCATTGTATACATTACAACAAATACGGCAGTTGAAAACTTTAACACAATTAAGCAAGCGATGCATTAGGCGAATACACAGCAGTTTACCGACAGAAGGAAATGGTCCATCTTGGTTACACAAGAATTAAACAGCAAAAGTGGTTAAAAGAGGCTTTAATTCCACTGTTATGTGGTGAAATCCTAAATGTACTGTGAAATGTGTTATGCCGATTTGACTTATCATTTAATTAGAAAGCTTTCGAACATTCAGTTCTTTGGTATTAGTTTCTGTTTCACACATAACCAGTTTCACCTGAGCCCTCTCAGTCCACTAGAGCACTGAGACCATCAGACTGGAGAACCTAATTTAATGTGATCCAGTGGCTAATTAACACTAAAAGAAGTGAGATTACGTGAATGTGTGCGCGCGTTCAGAGCACAGACACAGGGCATCAGGTTAAGAGTCCGATAGAGAGCACTGAGGTATGCGTGTGTTTTATTATCACGAACACTGTTAACCTTTAACTCTATATGGAGCATTCTCTGTCTCACTCCACTTCTGAGGTTGTTCAAATTAGATTACTGCAGGAGCAGAGTAGCCTGAAGTGTTCCTAAAGAGCCAAGGTACAAAGGGAGAATATAAATTAGAAGTAAAGGGACAGTTGTACTTTGTGTTCATTTGTGTTGTTGTATGTTAGTGCACAAGCAAGCAAGTGTATATAATATATATATATATATATATATATATATATATATATATATATATAAAATGTGTCACTGCTTAATGACTTTGAAACACAGTTGACTAAAAAAAAAAAAAATGCAAAAACAAACAAAAAAAAACTCTACTTTAAAAATATTTGCTACTTTCTCAGCCTTTAGCTAGAATAATGCCTTTTTTTTTTACCTGATGTTTATCGTTGTACCTACGCTAATATGTTTAACAAATCCAATGAATATAACTGCGCTTGTATATAAAGCTAGCGGCTGCAGTTTATTCCTCATATTCCTGCTAATGAATGTATTCAGCTACTTCAAACTATCTAGTTGGGCTATTAGAATGCTACGCGTGTAACTCATCCAAATAAACAGACCAGATTTCACCAGACGAGCAGATTCTTTTATTTATAAATGTTTTATTTCAGGAAATGTGCAAAATGTTTACTGTGTAATTTAAACCCACAAACACACATGCACGCAACCACACACACACACACACACACGCGCGCGCACGCGGTCGTGGTCAGGCTGAACAGAACGTACAGACTCAGAGGATGACCTATGAATAATTTAATGAGCTTCAGCGAGGAAGGTCTTCACGTTAGCGATGATAATTACGTTTTTTTGCTGACGCTGGTTGTTCTGTGGAAGCTAACGCTAATTGTCGATGCAGCTGGCTGACAGACGAGCAATCGCGTGCACGTACGTGATAATGAGCGAACGTTTCAGCCGCATCACCTCAGTAACACGGAGAGCTTTTAAAGACACGACCTGCTTCCTGTGAATAATGTAGTGCAACACACACACACACACACACACAGCCTAAGGAAGTGCATTATCGAGTTATCGGGTTGAATTTTCACACATTTCACGCTATTACGCTCGTAATGAAATTCCAAATGGAATCAGTACAGCGTTCCCAAATTTCCATGAAGTGTCCACTCGTTTAATTTATTCACATTTTTTTTTTTTATTTGTGTCAAAAGAACAGCTTGCAGGAAACTGAGCATAAAAATAATCCTAAATTAATTTGGATAGCGTTAGCTATCAAGGGTGTTTCACGGTTTTTCCCTTGACACATGCTACTTAGTTTCATGAATAATATTATTTTTAATACCAGGTTTTAGTTTTAGCTGCTGGAAAAGTGTGCATTAAGGTAAATAATGTCACTTAATGATGGAGAAATGTCAAAAATTAGCCATGCTAGTCAGGTGTGCTAGCTACGAGAGCATTTCTGTCCTGACCTGTATCAGATCTGAGTCAGCCGTGATTAATATGATTTTCTTCTTCTGACTGCTCGTGTACGTTTCAGATATTGCTAACACATTGCTCTTGACCGCATGGCTAGCTAGCATGAACTGTAGATCTCTGCAATCGAATCAAATCACTTCTTAACGCAATTCAATCAATTTTTTCTTCATGCTATTTGAATCAATTCACTTTCTTAATGTTAGAGCTCTCTTGAGAGGTTTCACTGCAAAATGAGATAAATCCTTTTCTTTTCAATTGTGGTAAATAAAGAGTTTTTGCACATGAAGCAATTTCTATTGCAAAGAAATTGATTTTGTTTATGTTTTCTTTGAGTCACAAGAGTGTCAAGAGGAACAGATGATAAATATTTTGTGAAAATCATTTTGAGTGTGAATTTTTTTCAAAATGCTATAACTCAACCTCCCACAGTTTTGTCCAGACAGACAGTAAATCAGCCTGAAGTTGTGTTTGCGGTTATTTAGGTACGCAGATTAATATCAATAATATGCTGGTTGAATTTTAATACAAAACATAAGAAACTCATGCTTTGATTGTGTTTCTGTAGTGAATCACTGGTAACAAATTTGTTCAAGGAAAAAAGTTGAGTTTTGTGCTACACTGATCACGTGACAGAAAGAGGCGACGTGATTGGATGTCATGGTCATGTTTTGCTCAGAAATGTGTTAGTTCACTAATGCCTCTTAAAAGAGGGATATATCGTGCTTTGCAAAAAAACAAAAAAAAATCACTTTGATTGAATGAAAGTTTGAAAACGTACCGTGACCATTTTGCTCTGATCCCCTCAGACATGAGTGTGACTCCGAGTGTGTTGTCAACTGCCCCACAGAACCACCCCCAAGGGGGAGAACATGCCAAGGTTCCATTCGAACAGACTGAGCACTGTGTATGTGACAGGATCATTAGTGAGCTTCTGAATGAGCAGCAGGATGAGCTGATTTACTCCTCACTGCTTTAAAGCCTCGGGCCGTGGCCTGGATTTCATCAAAGCACAGAATCAAATCTACCTTCAGCTCACAGGAACTAGTTTATCATTAATGACGTCTTCAGCCGGGAGAAGTAGAGTGAGTCTACAACAGGAAATAATCACCTGTCGGGTGGTGATGATGATGATGATGATGTCTTACAGCAGAGTTACTGTACTGTTCTTACCATCAGGTGTTTTATTCCTCTTACAACACAGGAAAATGTTTATTCATGAATGAAATCACATCATCCGTTTTATCCTAAATAGTTACAGCCATCATTATACCGTAGCAGCTGTTACTATAGAAACGATGACGTAAACATCAGAGTTGTCAGGGCTGGTCCATGTGATTGGATTAAAAGTTCCACACATGTCCGTCCTATCAGTGATGTTTGTTGCGAGACGTCTCTGGTCAAAGGGATCGCTTCGAGGTCATGTCTGTCCCCCAAAACCCCCCAAGAAGACGAAAAAGAATCCCCGCCGTGTTCAATCCTATTTACTGGATATCAGTGTCACAGCAGGAGCGCCAGCACTCGGCCTCGGATCTGCACTGCTTCCCATTTCAGCTCAGCAGCCTGCTTCCCTTTCCATTAGTGCTCATTCAATTACGGCCAGCGCCCCTGCCAATGCTTCCCCGTCCATCGCCGTGTCCTTATCAACCAACTGTCCGGCCGGTGCTTTTCTATCTCACATTCAAATTTAGGAGCTGCCACCAGAGGATACAGAGCAGATTGGACGAGCGAACACATGGCTCAGGTTCAGACAGGCAGAAGAGTTTATACAGGATGAGAGAGAGAGAGAGAGAGAGAGAGGTCTGAAAGCTAGAGCTCGGAAATGACAATAATTTCACCTTCACACATTCACACTACAAAGAACATGGAGACCTTCATCATCGTCTTTCACGAGCAGCAAGCTATCTACCTCGCTGTCCTGAGTGATGTGTAGTTACCGCCTGTGGAGTCAGTGTTATAGATATGGCACATGAATATGTCTGTATGTTGAATTAAATAACGTGGAAATGTGAATATACTGTACGGTTTAAGGCATTTACAGGTAAATTTACAGGTGATGCTGCTGTGTTTACTGCTGATGCTGCGAGCGGCCATGTTGATCTGATGTCATTCACTGAACCTGGAGTTGAAGAATCCTGAGAAGAAGGCAGTCTCGCAGGTGTCTCCAGGGATGGGGGTTCGAATCGCACGTCCACTCTGTGTGTGTGGAGTTTGCATGTTCTCGTGCTTGATGGGTTTCCTCAGGGTTCTCCGGTTTCCTCCCGCAATCCAAAGACATGCAGGTTAGGCTAATTGGTGTTCCCAGATTGCCCGTAATCTGTGTGTGTGTGTGTGTGTGTGTGTGTGTGTGTGATTTGCCTCCTGACCCAGGATGTACCCTACCTATTGTTCTAAGATCCTGGAGTAGGTTTCAGGTGATCCTACTGTATACAGGAGCAGCTGTAAGGAAAAATGATTGATGGATGGAGATGTGTTCGAAGCGGCTATATTAATTAAACTTTTCCTTTTGTTGCTTCATAAATGTTATATGCTGAATATTTCATTATTTAACTCTTAAATGCACACCTCATGATGTCATTTCCATTTTTTTTTTTAAATTTACTTTGCAGTTAATCGTGAAGTTTATCAGATGAAAGAGTCTGAAAGCAGAATAAAAGATCCAGAAAGAAATAATTTAAATAGAATTCATAATTTAAAATAACAAAATATTGTATATCCTGAATTTGAACACTCTTGGGAATTTAACAATAAATTACTGTAGTTTATCGATAAACACATGTGAGTACACAGGAAATGACCCGGATGCTTTGTTCTCTCCTCTGATTGGCCGATCAGGCATTAGGGCTAACCCTAACCCCAACCCTAACCCTAACCCCAACCCTAACCCCAACCCTAACCCAGGGCAGTGGTGGCTCTGGTACCTGATCATAAGGTCAGAGGTTCAAGCCCCAGCATTGTGTATCTGCCACTAAGGTTCTCTGATCCAGGCCCGTAACCCCGTCAGCGCTGTCCCGTGACTGACCTCGTGGCTCTGACCTCACGTTCCTAACAAGAAGATATGCAAAAAACTAACTCATCTTAAATAAGAGTCTTCTGAGGCACACTGTGGTCATTTACTGATGATGTGTTTTAATTAAGAGGAGCTTTCAGCGAGCCCTCTTTAGCATTTAATAATTGCAGAAGTGAACTCAGATCTCAGTAGAGCCGCCCAGACCTCACTGCAGACCTCTTCATATCTTCCTATTAGTTTGATCATCTTCTCTCTTTTGAACTCCACTTCTCTTCACATCGCGTGCAGTTGAACTCCGACACCGAGCCGTCACTCATCCGTTCTCCATTTTGACAGAGGTTCCCACTTTCCCGGCGGGGGACGAGGAGGCCGAGTCGTGTGAGGTCATCACATCAGGCCGTCACTCCGCTCCATCCATCACTCCACTCTCAGATCAAACCCCCTCCTCTCCATCGTCTCTCTCCCCCGCCGGTTAACGCTCAGACCTCCAATGAACTCCACATCCATCATACACACACACACACACACACACACACACACACACAAGAGAGGGAGTATAAAGATAGATACAGTCAGTAGGTTCTCCATTCAGGGAAATGCAACATAATAACCCGTACATTCTGTAATAAGTTCCGTATTACTAATAACAGCCTCACTAATAACCCACAGTGTACAATAAATATCAGTTGATATATTTTCCCACTGCAGATGTATTACACTCTGTGATTGCTGTTATACTGTTCTCCACTCTTCTGGGAAGGTTTTACATTAGATGTTGAAGTGTGTGTGTGTGTGTGTGTGTGTGTGTGTGTGTGTGTGTGTGTGTGTGCGTGTGCATGATCTACACTCGCATTAGGACCTGATGTCAAGGAGGCTCCAGTTCATCCAGTTCATCCCAAATCTGATGGTTCTGCGTTCTGGTTCATGCGTCGTCATACTGGAGAAGGGTTTGGACCTCTTGGATCCACTTAAGGGAATCTGCATCAGAGACAGTCTACATGACTGCGTGCTTTTATACAGCTGTGTAGTGAGAGTTTGGGGAAGAACCGCTTAAGGGTGTGATGAAGAGGCGTGTACATACTTTTGGTTCCATTGTGTGTATTAAATAACAAAATGAAACACTCTAATATTTCCTTTGAGCATGTTTAGTTTTGATCACACACACACACACACACACACACACACACACACACACACACACACACACACACACACTGTGGTGTCCAGTTCATGTGTGTAAACAATTCCTCATGATTTCCAGAGACACTCTTTCACACTCTGAGTCCTGGAATACGGCGCGTGCCATCAGGGAACTAAACCTCCATAGATGTGATACTCTGGTGATTCAGTACATTCAGGTGGTCAGCTGACTTTTGCCCCATAACGTTGCTGAGTGGAGACCTGAGCACCTGAAGCAACCCCAGATCATAACATTTTTTACCATGTGACTTCACCAGTGATGCCCCAACACACTCATTCAGGATGTTTTTCTCCTGTGACGTTGAGGTTCAGTTCTTTTCTTCCAGGGTTTAATAATGTCTCAGACAGATCTTAACCGAGTTCCAGTCATTTCAGCATTTTGGCTTGATTCAAGATACTGATTTGGAGCTTCTGTAACAGCGACATAGAAGATGGTGTAAACGAAATGTGATGCCCTGAACACACAAAAATCAAATAAATTAGTCAATAAAATAAATGTGAAATGAAAATTCATCTGTACTTTGATAATGCGACACATTCAGATTAATGTGTAAAGGATAGCAAAAAAAAAAGGAAATTGAGTACTCGATATGGTATATTTCATGTTCTCTCTGAAATTGGTGATGTTTTTGGTTGAAGCTGGTCTGAATCGTGGAGGAATCGAGTCAGGATCGAGTCTCTCACAGCCAGCTGCCTCGACTCAAACCTGCAGCCACGTCAAGACAGAGTCACACGGTGTCGCCTCAACGGGAGAGTGTGTTAACATCATAAAAACACAAATCAGAGTGTTACTAACAGCCGAGGCTCTCACACACACACACACACACACACACAACACACACACACACAACACACCCCGACGCTCTCGTCTGATTACTGCATGCTAATTATCCTGTAATTACACAGAAATAAAATATTCCACATCCTGTGCCTCGACCTCGTCCTTCATTACTCACAGACTTCATTTATTCTTCACACTGAACTCACTGACTGGAGCTGTGGAGGTCAAAGGTCACCCAGAACACTGTGGTCATTAAAACAGAGCTGTTTTCAGAAGGCCGGGAGGATTCTGGAACCCAGGAACCTTTTCAGAAATTCAGGAGCCTTGTTAGATAAATAGCGTCTAGATTAATATTTTACAGGAACTGTCCACTTTTTTAAAGCCCTTATTAACTTTTTAGGAACCATGTAACTACTGTAGGAAGGGATTAACTTTTACAGGAACCAGGATTATTAAGGAGACTAGCAATCTTTTCATCAACCTCAGAGCAGCTTTAGGAGGATCGTTTAAGAAGATACGGTAAGACTGGAACTTGTTTAGTTAAGTTACAATGTTTAGAGGAAACAAAACTGTATTTGTGCATAAACTTATATTTTAAATGATGAGGAGCTTTTATCATGGAAAGATGAACCACTTAAGGAAAATGTACAGTTTATTTAAAAAAAAAAAAAAAAAAAAAAAGAACTTCTTGTAGGAAATGAAACAAATCCAGGATTTTTCTTGTACATATTTTTAGGAACCTAGAATTTTTATATAAATGTTAGTTTGTTTGTTTTTTTGTAGATTATTTTCTACAACTTTAGGAACTTTTAAGGAACCCATAATTGATTGACTGATTGATTGACTGATTGATTGATTAATTGATTGCTTTTAAGCAACCAGAGCTTTTATGACACTAGGGACTGTCAGAAACCCGATTTTCTTATAGAACACAAGAAACTGTATTTTTCCTAGAAATCCATAAACTTTGCTTGCATTCACACCACAACAGCGAGAACTTGGAATTTTACTGCCAAGAACATTTTAAGATCTTTATATGTTTCTGCAGCACCTTTAAGACTTCCTGTCAGAAGTACAGATCTGGCAACCCTGCCAACACTACATTATTTAATTCTACCTCAGATCATAAAGTGATCCAATAATTTGTGATGCTGATAATGTGATAGTCTGGCAACCCGTATGTTATGCGTAATAAAGATGAGAGACGATGTTTGGTTTGTTACGCGAGTCTTATTCCGGAATAAGATTTAAAGTGAGATGAGACCACGTCCTGATTTAAATGTCTCTTACGCTCCACCAAGCCTGAGGTCACTCCTGCTTCTATTCAAATCCATTCAAAGTGTGTGTGTGTGTGTGTGTGTTTACTCCTGTCTCTGTGTCACCGTGTTTACCAGAGTGAAAACTGTGTGTGTGTGTGTGTGTGTGTGTGTGGACCCACCTCATGATTCCTGGTTAACTCGTGCAAGCAAATGAGAAAGAAGAGGAAACTCATTAGCATCCCTGTTAGCTTACTGCTAACTGCTCTGATTAATAATGCGTAGATTTTGTGTGTGTGTGTGTGTGTGTGTGTGTGTGACAGAGAGAGAGCAAAACAGAGATTTTTCACTGTAAACATGTTGGAATATTTCCACATCGTAATAAAAAAAAAAAAGAGTTTAGTATTTTCAGTGATGATGCTAATTTAATAGATAAAAGTCTCCTACATTTATTTATTTATTTTTCATGGTAAACTGCAGACACACTGGGTTGTGTGTATAGTAAGGGCGGGGCTAAGTATGACAGGTTGTGATATCACAGAACCCCATTTACAAGACATCTTCGAAGATAAGCGACACGCTAGGCGGAAACTTAGCCGCACGCCCCGCGGCGCTAACTGTGGTTTGGTTGTCATGGTGATTTTATATTCTCACACATTTAAAACATAAAAAAAACAGAATAACTGAAGTAACGTGAGTAATAAACAGATTTTGTGTGTCCTACCAGAAGGGGCACGTGGGCGTTTCCAGATTATCATACTCATGCATATTCATAGACCGTTGCATTTCTAATGAGGGAGAAACTGTAAAGATGTTCTTCATCCATTTCTCAAACTTCACAACTGACTTATAAACATATATTTATTTCATACCACCTTCTGTTCATTGTGCTTGGTGTGTATCACTGTCTGAAATTGTGTGCGAGTGTGTGTTTCAGTCACATGACATGACACACACACACACACACACACACACACACACACACACACACACACACTCTGCAATCCGTGTTTCCTTTCAGCTCTTCTGCAGATTTTCCTGGGCAAGGCCTGCAGCTTTTTTCTCGCTGGATCTGCAGAGTACAAGTGTCAGAATGGGGGTCTCACACACACACACACACACACACACACACACACTGAGCTCTTAGCACACTTACCCAGCGCGTGCTAGCAAGACAGCGGTGCTAATAATAACGCTGTGAGTCATATCACAAGGTGGTGGGAGCACAGGATGTTAAAACCTCAGAAGGTCATGAGGTCAAATCCCAGCAGCAGACCCTTGAGCACGTCTCTTACTCCTCACATAAATGAGATAAACCTGCCTAAAGGTAAAAACAGCTCAACCTGCCATGATGTCCTGTGAGTCCAGATTGGTCAGAATCTCTTCTGTTTGATGTTGTTGATCAGTTCTCTTTAACAGCAGTTCTGATGGTAGTGCAGGTTCTGATATGTTATCGTTTCTATAGCAACAGCTCATTCATACTGTAGGGATGTAAATTCTTAATAAGGTCTTGATTTTTTTCTGCAGAGTGAAGACAGGATTTTGTAAGTTTTATGGAAGGAGTCTTCAGTGTCAGAGCAAAAGATTCAAGTTTATGTTTTTGGTCTTCAGGACAGAACAGCGCCTCGGTACCAAAAAACATTTATACTGTAGCTGCTATAACGTAAGTGAGAACAGGAGCTCACCTGTTTAAACAACATGAAGTGTAACTGTAAAAGAATAAAAGATATAATAAAAATAAAAGGTGTAATCCATGTCAAACTTATAGTGATGGTACTTCAGTGATGGTACCTCACCTTCATACATTTTAAAAAAGGCAGCAAAGAAGCCACTTCTCTCCAGGAAAAAACATCAGGGTGATATATTTCACTAGGTGCAGGGATTGGACTGCTGAGGACTCGGGTTAAGTCATTTCCTCTGATGAATCCCCTTTTCGATTGTTTGGGGCATCCGGACAAAGACTTGTCTGGAGAAGAGAAGGTGAGCGCTACCATCAGTCTTGTGTCAACTACAACAGTAAAGCATCCTGAGACCAGTCCAGTGTGTGAGGTCGCTTCTCAGACGAGGGAGTTCACACTCTCACTCACAATTTTGCCTAAGAACACAGCCATGAATAAAGAACAGTACAAGAACATCCTCCAAGAGGAACTTCTCCCAACCATCCAAGAACAGTGTGGTGATGAACGATGCCTTTTCCAGCACGATGGAGCTCCTCAGCATAAGGCAAAAGTCATAACTCAGTGTCTCGGAGAACAAAACATGGAAATTTTGGGTCCATGTCCAGGAAACTCCCCAGACTTTAATCCCATTGAGAACTTGTGGTCGATTCTCAAGAGGCAGGAAGACAAACAAAAACACAAACTTCAAGAATTGATTATGTAAGTATGGACTGCGATCAGTCAGAAGGTGATTGACAGCATGACAGGATGAACTGCAGAGGTCTTGAGAAAGAAGGATCAACACTGCAAATATCGACTCTTTGCATAAACTTAATGTAATTGTCGATAAAAGCCTTTGACTCTAATGAAACGCTTGTAATTATACGTCAGTAGACCAGAGTAACATCTGACACAAAAAGATCTAAAACACTGAAATTTATTTGTGACAATTAGTATTTGTGTTAACGTTTGGCCCCGACTGAAGGCTGTAAAGGTTTTGGATTAAACACAGAGACTGACATTATAATACTTGTGAATTTTCCACTGTTAGTGTTGAGCGCTCAGGAGCGTCTCGGTCTCGACAGCCGCTCACTCAGTAGCTCTGTAGATCGTCGCCCTTTCCAGAGCCGCTCTCCAGTGTTTTACGTCGTTTCCTCTCAGCACCGCTGCAACATTTGTCACCACCTGGATCGTGTTCTTCATTTCCGCAGCTGAGAGGATTTACGGAACAAACAGCCTGTGCTGAGAGGCGAGCATTCAGAGCGAGCGGACAAACGCAAACCAGATGCTGAAATCAAACACAGAACAGCAGCAGCAGCTTCAGGAATCAACCTGGGTTCGATTAGTCCCGGCAGATCCCAGCGCAAATCGCTGTAATTGTTCACTTATGCAGTTGTTTGTGTGTGTGTGTGTGTGTGTGTGTGTGTGTGTAGTTTTCGGAGGTCTTGTGCTTGTGTTTACCGTTGCATTTGTGCTATTTAACGCCAGATCTCGGGACTGTGTGAGGCGAGTGGAACAGTTGGTGTGTGGATAAAATTAGGAGGTGATAAAAAGGGGAAGTCTGGAATAAACACATCAGTTTGTCATCTTTTTTTTTTTTTGTTACATTTCCACTTTTTATTTTGCAGAAACCCGAGAATCACATAAACAGCGCTCAGAGCTCGGGTTTCGGGTCATCGATTACAATAATAAAGACAAAATAAAACAGATGCGGACAAAAGCAGAGGAAACAAAAGCCTTAGTGTAGCTTCAGACACACAGCAAACACTACGAGCAAACACACACTGTACAAAAACAAGGACAAACTATCCAGACAGCACTGTAATGGACAGGTAACTATGACCATATAAGGAAAGCATGAGACACATTAGGACGGAGTGAGACCACAGCAGTGCACAGACAGTTACAGTTACAACTGCTGTTTATCCATCTACAGTTTAAACCTTTATTGTCAAAGAATATCAGAAAAACAAGTTCTTACACACGTTATAGCAGCTATAAACACTCCTTCCCTCACCAGAAACTCTTTTAATTCTCAATCTCAACCTTAATGCCACAAACAAATTAATACAACTTGCCATGTTTTTCTGATAGAAATCCCAAAAAAGAAGCACAAACTCCTCTGTCCTCAGTGTGGCAAAGTGCTGACACTGGAGACTCCTTTCATACGTGTTACAGAAGCAATAATTAATGTGACTCTGCACAACTGTCAGAGCCACTGCTATAGAGAATTAATCAACACCTTCTGACCAATCAGAGCGCAGAGATCATTATTCACAATAAGATAAAGACCCAGGATGTAGAGTATTTGAAAATCATTTTTTCTTCCCACATTTTAACCCCAGAAATTTCTTTTGAGATCAATAAAGTATCTATCTATCTATCTATCTATCTATCTATCTATCTATCTATCTATCTATCTATCTATCT
>JAQMYJ010000023.1:714794-726879 GCA_030014305.1 Clarias laeviceps | reverse complement strand
TGTATGATGGGAGCATCGCTTCATGTCCTTCCCTTCTTACCCTGACACGCCCATCACTCTGGAATAGGATCAGTCTGTTTTCCACATCGCTCCAAAGTCCAGTCTTTATGATCCCTAACAAACTGAAGACTTTTTTACTGATGGGTCTCAATAACAAGTGGTTTTATTATGGACACACAGATGTTTAGACCCAGTCCTGTGAGTTCTCTGTGTGTGTGTGTGTGTGTGTGTGTGTGTGTAAATGCTCTTACTTTCACTATTCAATTCAATTCACAAAAACTTTATTTATCCCCAGGGAGCAATTTAAGGCCAGCAGAATATTACAGAAAGACAATAAACTCCAAACATTTGTACATCAAGACGGTTAGATGGAATGAGGCGGCCAACATCGGCGCAAATAAAATAATTGTTCAAAAACTGTTCTAATGACAGTAAATGGAATTAGTCCATTAGTGCAAAACAACTGCAAGTAAACAACTGGATAAAATATCTGTAAATAAATATAAACTCTATAGATAATAGCTAATGCAGCAAAACAAAAAGAAGAAGGAGGGTTAAATGGATGGTGTTAAACATCTACACACATTTTAATAAATTAAATTGAGATTATTATTCTGTGTAAATTCTATAATTCTGTGTAAACACTGGTTTACAGCAGCAACATTAGAGTCATTAAACATAAAACTGTAGCTCTGGTTTCTACTGGACATTTATCACAACTTCACCAAGCGTTTACGTCGTCTCTACTCATGACCTTTCCTGACTGTCTGGATTCATATTCATGAACATGGAAGTTACGGTGTTGATCAGGTCCGGCCGAGCAGGCTGCTCCGTCTACACTCCAGGTGGAGATGCTTCATCATTTACAGCTTCAGCTCTGTGTTATTCATCACACACACACACACACACACACACACACACCATAGACAGTACGGCGTGCAGTGAAACACTTTGACAGTAAAGAATAATCTGCCTGAAAACAATCTTTAGATTGGAGTAAACTCAGCAGTTCGATTCCTCATCACCTCGTCTCCATCATCAGTGAAACCTTCCTGAAGGACCCTCGCAAAAATCCCACACTCATTACTATTCTGACTCACACAGGAACTTAGATATTTGAGGGAAACACCGACACCCTCAGCATCACTATCAGGTCTGCCGTTCCCCTGCGGTTCTTTACAGGAGGTTATCTCAACTCGGCCACCCGTGAGGAGAGGAGACGCTTTACTGCTTCACTGAGCTTCAAACCCATCTCCTGTCCTCCTCTGACCTCTCTCCACTAATTTTCTCTCTTCCTCATATCTCCAGCAGCAGTGGAGCAGAGATGTTCTCGTTTACTCACCGCGAGCTCAGGCACAGCTGGAACCTTCCTGAGGATTTAAAGTCAACAATTTGTTTTTTTTTAAAGATGCTGATGTTCTCTGCATCTTTTTCAGCTCATCTGAAGTGTTCTATCATGAAATGTTTGGTTTGGTAAATTGTTGGTTTTGTCCAGGTGGAGAATCAACCATGTTCACCGTTTGTCCACATCAGTGTTTGAGGAACCGAAACTTTTAGAACCGAATGCTCTCTGCGATGCTCCTCGATGTCCTTGACTCTTTCTTTTTCTTCTAAAAACACTATTTTTCCAGGTGGAGGTGGTTATGATTTTCGATGTTCCCCTCCTGTGGTTCCTCCTGACTAGTCATTACATCTCCAGCTGTGGAGGAACCAACACGCTGGTCTTTTAGAGCCACTACTTTTATTTTATTTATTTATTTTTATGAAAGAACTTTTACATCTCTCTCCAGTCCAGTGAACTTTATTTATTTTTATAAACCTATAAATCACAATTGTGTCTTCGACAGATTTAACAGCTTCTTCCCAATCAGCTCCCTGCGGATTCCAGCTCTTCATGAAAGACAAGGAACAATAGAAGGATCCCCCGGGGGGCAATTAAGAGAGGAGACCCCTTATGGGTGGTCAGAGGAGGTGATAATGTGGTGAGTTGTCTGGAAGGCATATGGGTTCGAGTCCAGCATTATCAGCATTACAGTATCTACACTGAACAGCTCAGTCTGAAATAATGTTAATAATCATTAATATTCTTTTAATAATCTGATCATTAGGAGAATAACAGCCGTGTATCTGATTTCTCTCACCATCGGAAAATAAATGATCCAGTAATGAAACAATTTAATAAAGCAATCAATCAGGAAATTGTGTGTGTGTGTGTTTCAGTGAGTTTATAATTAGTTAGAAAGTTCTTAGATACGATATTTAGCAGAATAAAACTACGAGCTGGTTACAGGGACGCGTCCGGTGCCATCAGACAGCATGGAAAACACAAACGATAAAAGATTGAAAAGTGTCGTAAAGTGACAGTAGTTTAAAAAGTGCAACTGCAAAATCTGTTTACTCGTCCTGCATGCCGTTTATCCAGCGATCAATAATCAATAATCATTAATCCTCTGCCGCACTAATGCACTTACACCAGTGTTTCACTAGCGCTTGGATTAAATTCAATTCAACTCAATTTTATTTGTTTAGTGATTTTAATAATTGACATTGTTGTCGCAAAGCAGCTTTACACAATCAATGAAATTATGGAAGTTTGTATGAAATGTGTATGTGTATGAATCAGAATGGATGAATTCCACCAAGATAGAAAGCTTCCCATGATCAGACTGCTTACTTCACGTCTGAACCGCCGGCCTCCCAGGAACTCCATGTGAAAATGTCTTGGTGTGAAGTCAGGACTGTGCAGGGGACGTGGCGATACAGTAACTCCCAGCCGAGTTCCTGTAATGAGCGAATGGTGTTGGTGAATCACACACACACACACACACACACACACACACACACACAGAGCTGCGTCTCTTCCACAAGTTTTCCGATGTTGATTTTCTAGGATCAGGAACCGTTCAGATGTTTTACTGCGGCTGAGAGTCTCATCACCGCACTGGACTTGACGTCTTCTGTAAATATCAATCGATTTTAGAAAGAGTTTTATTGCGTAAGTGCACTTGCACGTACAAGGAATTTGTTTTAGAGACAGAACTTCCAGAACAAAACAAATGACAAGACAAAACAGCACCATCACTCAGCAGAAACTTTAGCACAAATCCCAGTTTGACTTGAACGCAGAATTTTAGATGTTTAGAATCAAAGTGATTTAGTTTTATATAAAATATATGAATAACATTTGCACCATTGTTTTTTTGTGGAAACATCAAACAAATTCAGAAATAAATTTCCTGCTGTAACAGATTCCTCTGTCTGAGAGAAAGTGTTGCTGAGATTGAAATTGTTTAAATCTTACAAACATTCGCTTTCACATGTGCAACGTTTAGCTAGAGAGTGTGAGGTGTGGATGGAGTTGAGCACGAAATCACAGGCCAATATTTATTATTAATATTTAATAATAATAATAATAATAATAAATGTGTGAAAAAGCAAAACCAAACTCAGAGAATAACAAACGTTAGCCGTTAGCAACTGGAAATAGCTTAGCCAGGCAAGTATGAATTAGGACATCAGATCGGAAATATTAAATAATGCAAAGACACAAACAAGTGACACTTACACAAAGCAACAAAAATAGGAACGTTTAGAAACATAGATCATTGACAGAAATCAAATGCCTGGAAAACTTGAAAGTAAAAAAAATCATAACAAAAGCCAGAACAAACAAAGAGGAAATTCTGAAAGTGAAATAAAGCCAATGATGGAGTTTATTTGTCGTTATGGGGAAGTTGGGGCTTGTCCGGGGTTACACTGTTCTCCTCTACAGAACCCTGGTGTTAGAGGGCAGGTGAGAACGCAGAGGAGGACTCGACCCAAGAGTCGACTCTGAATCGACTCACTGAATGAAGTGAATCAAACAGACTGAATGTTTGGACCTGAGCCAAAAGACAGAGCTGTAGTGCTGCAGTAACGCCGTGTTTATTTAGGAGACTAAAGAAAATTTACTTTGGAACACACACACACACACACACACACACACACACACACACACACACACACACACACACAAAATATAATCATTTTTATAATTATTTGATCATTGGTAAAGATTTGTAGATATAAGGATATTTTTATGTCTAAACTTTTCTTAGATAAAGTAATAATAATAATAATAATAATAATAACAATAATAATGTGTAATTGTTAAAACTACCTTGTTACAACAGGAAACCCCATAAATACCCCGTCTGTCTCACATTCTGACCATTTTCACGTTTTTTAAATAAATAGTTTCTTTTTCACGTTTGTAATTTAGGACTAATGTTCAGACTTTTAAAAAGAAAAAAAAAACACTGTTATAAATGTTAGCGTTCTCCTCAGAGGGGAAGCCGATATTGTCATCAGTTTCTAAATTACACAGTGCCTCTCCACGGAGCTCCGACTAAACATGCAGTCAAACCTCATACTCGTCTGAATGGTAGCAATTATTTCACAGTGCTGAGAAAAAGCCGCTCAGGTCCTTACGTGCCCTCGAGGGTGTCGCTATTTACAGACGTCATGCAGGAGGACTGAAACATGGCACACGCTTAAAGCAAATGAAATGTGTTAGAGAAGAACTAAAGGAAAACCGAGGCTCAGAGCTTCATCCACACACAGCTGGAGCTGAAAGCGACGACTCGATAGATTATCCGGTTCATTGCAAACTCTGACCGTAGAAACTCTGCTGCTACGTCTGATAAAAACACTGCCATGATATAATTATAGTGACAGAACACCCAGGTCATTAATGAAATGTCACACTTTTCTGCCTGAGCTGATGCAGTTCAGCAAAACGGATTAAAATCACAGATCTTGAAACCATGCATCCTGAACTTGTGTTAAGAAGAACGTTACGGCAATAAAAACATTCCCGAGTCGCACAAACAAGCAAACGTGACCGAGAGAAATCACAGAGTTAAAGTGATAAGGAGACCTGCTCGTTACGCCACTTTCAGAATTCACACAGAAACAGAGAATTTGGTGCTTGTGTGTGTGTGTGTGTGTGTGTGTGTGTTTAAGTAGTGCACGACCTTAAAGGCTCAGAGAAGGTGTGATGTTTACCATGACATCATCGGGGTCAAGTCTGATATACCACGTGTGTCTGAAATACCACACACACACACACACACACACACACACACACACCACTGCTTTCCAACCACTAAGGGCAGGTGAACTGAGTGCTGAGGTGCTTTTGCTCGCTGTGCACATTTACATCACTCACCGAACACAGTGTTCTGCTCGGAGCTCGCTGTCCCTCCAGTTCACTGCAGTTTCTCACTGACGAGGAACTTAACTGGACTCAAGGCCCACCTTCAGATGTCACAGCCTGTCATGCTGTTAAAGTCTTATAACTAGACATAACAGAGAAGGTTATTTTTTTGCATCTTTTTGCATCTCTGAAAGTTGGACCGAGCCCAGTGTCACGGTCACAGTCACTCTGAAACACTTAAATACCTTTTTATGCAAACCAAAAATAAAAGCCTGGCCCTGCTGATCCTTTCAAAGAGAACTCGTCTCGCCCCTGTCTCTACTTTTCCTTCTATCCCAAACGCCGAGGCGCAACGACGGTGAAATGTTCTTGTGTGAGAGGAGGTAAAGGACCGAGCATCATATTAAACAATTAATTAAATAATCACTAATCCAACAGCTAACTAACACAAAATGTTTAACAAGAAAATCAACCAAGCAAACAAAAATGTCTCAGGGAAAAAAATATTCAACTAAAAAGACAAACCATCCATCTCTGAGCATCACAAAAAACTTTCCCATAAATAGAGGAGTGGAAAGAACCAATAAAATGAAACCAAACAAACCAAAGCAGGAAACGACATCATAACGGAAGGAATCATTCATTCAATTATCCTAATGAATGAATCCTAAAATGAAAAAAAAAAATCTTTCCATTATGTGATTAGTCTGAGAGTTCTGGGATGTGAGGGCGGGGCAGAACAGGGCGTGGTCTGGGGTCTTCAACAATAAACCATCTTATGAACACACCCGCTCTGACACCAGAGTTTAGAGGAGAGGAGCTCTCATTCATTAGTGCGATGATAAACCATAAATCATACGCAGGGGCGTCATTACTTTAGAGCATTAGCTCATTACATTAGTACATTAGTGTAACAATGAGAATTGTACAGAAAACCATCTTATTATAAAACTGGACTGGGTTCATCAGGAGCGAAAAAAGAATGTTTCTAAAAATGAATAACGCAAGTTTTAGTAATAATCTCTAACGATCCTGAACGCACGACTCAATGAAGAACCGGGCTTTCCTTCTCATAAAGGGTTCTTAGTGTGCTAATGAACAGAACCTTGAAACATTTTTCCATGGGACTAACTACAAATCCTTCACAGTTCAACGTTTCACTGTTCTAAAGTTCTGCAGTCTTTGATTGAGGTTCTTTATGGAGCCATTGGGTTTCACCATCCATATATCAGAACATGGAGCTCTTACTCTAGTACATAAAGAACAGAACAGAATGTCTGTTGGAATGATTAACTCCCAAACAAGTGATCTTTAAAAGTTCTTTACGAGTTCATTGGATGAGTAAGGATTATTTATCTTCCAGAATGTTCCTCAAGTAGTCTTTGGAGTGTTACAGGATAATTCAGGGTTCCCTAGCTCCCAAGAACGATCTTTATGGGTTCTTCCCATAACACAATCTCAGGTCTCAGCTTCCAACAAGGGTTTCTTAACATTTTATTGAATAATTAATTACCCCAGCTTCCAAGTGAGGTTCCTTAAGGGTTCTCTAACAGATTTTTGGATAATGAAATTTGTCTTAGTTTTGAGAACCATGTTTTCAATGTTACAGAATCATTGGATAATACAAAAGGTCTCAGCTTCCAAAAGGGAGGTTCTTCAATAGTTTACTGCATACTTAAACATCTCAGCTTCCAAATTAGGTTCCTCAAGGGTTCACTATTGGTTTTTGGATAATTAAAGATCTCAGCTTACATTTAAAGGTTCCTCAAAGATTCCTTACCAGTTTCTAAAAAGGAGGCTCTTCAACAGTTTATTGGTTAATTGATAATTGTTTCGGTTCTTTAAAAGGTGTTCTTGGATATTTTAGCATTCTGAAGTGTACAGTATGTGAAGTAAAGCATGCTTCTGATGTCTTTAGTTATAAAAGCAGTGACTGTATCCTGCAGTAACCCAATTATTTCACTCAGTTTTCTGCTGGGTCCTCAGGGGAACCTTGGTGTTTTGCCTCTGCAGAAGCAGCACAGCGTAGGCTAAATGATGACACTCTATATGATGAGGTCTGTAATCTTAGAAATGGCCGACCACTGGGTTGAGCAGAAAGTTTACAGGAGATTATCGCAGGGTGACCTTGACAGTGCTGAAGGCTGAGGCAGAGCCGCAGTGAGCTGTTCCGTGGTTAATAAAAACGCTTAACTTGCACATTTTTCTCCTCCGTCACGCTGAAACCAGCGGCTTCTCACCACACTGAGACGAAACATTTTAAAACAACCCCAAACTACAGCATGAGTGATGCTTTCAGCAGACATAATGCAGGGGTAAAAATTCTCCCGGATCAGAAAATAACATTGCACAAGGTTTTTTTTTCTTCTTCTCTCGAACCAGAGGAAATAACAGCCTGGTCATGTAGCTGCTGGTTTCATGAAATCTGTCCTTCTCTCCCTCTTTTAACTCCTTTGGTACGATGACAGCAGCCACAGCACTCTAAAAATACGCTCCCCACAGCGGCGCAGATAAAAGGCTGGCCTCGCCTCGCTGCGGGCTGCGGGCCCTGCAAACACTGTGTTTATTTCCACAAGTGTGTTTTGCCAAGATTACAGCCACCACTGTGCAGCGTGGCACAAGAGAAAGAAAAGAAAAATTGACCTTTCTGTCTTTCTTCTTGTTCATCATCCAGGCTGTAATGGAGCTCGAGTCCCTGATTGTATTAAAGATGGGGTAAAAGGTCAGAGGTAAAGTATGGACGCGGCTCCACCCGCTCGGAGTAATCCAGTGATATGATGTCACCACCTGCATCACTCAGACGGCCATCGTAGAGCTTCGTCTCACCTCGGCTTTTATCCTGATTGAAACCGTGCTATCAGAGATGTTTCTGTAGTAGAGCTGCTATAGATCCTAATATACAGGAAACGCCTCCATGTCACCTGGGATTGAGTCACAGCCCGAGAGGTCAAAGATCAGGAAAGAGATAATGAAGCAGAATGAAAGGTTTGAGAAGGTCTGATAAATTTCCCACTGATTTTAAACCTCTTTTTTTAGTGAGCCGGAATGAAATGGATTTTTCTGAAGCGTCTGTCGGACTGAAGCCCTAATTTCGACTGGATTAGTTTTACACACAGAGGTGAATAATGTAAATATTCCAGAGTATCGCCGGGATTTTCAGTACTACTCGGACAGGATTAGTTTCCTGATGAATTTTTCACAAGATTTACGCGGTGATTCTGATTGAAATACACGGGATAAGTGTTTAGGTGAGAGAAACAGGCGTGTCCTGTCACCTTGTAGCCACACTGAAAAGTTCCATGTATTCTACACACTCTTTATTATAACATTCTGTATTATATATTATTATTATTATTATTATACACATTCTAATCATCTGATTGGACAGATCTTTGGGGGCGTGGTCATGTGATCATGACTGTAAGATGTCTGTAGACTGTCCTCGATACCTAACTTTTAAACATCCTCTGTTATTCACGATCTGGTTCGAGCGCATCTGAGCGACAGGGAAAGTGAATTGACTCTGAATCGACTCACTACAGGAAGTGAATCATTTATGGTGTGTGTTTTGGTTGTAGTTGCAGCGCTGCAGGAATGCCGTGTCCTGGACACTTAAAGTGATTTAATAAAAAAAAAAAGAAAAGAGAAAAGAGAAAATTGATTATTTTGATGATTATTTTAAACTTGTTATTTATATAATTATCGAGTTATTGATTGAGCTTCTGATTTGTGTTCTTCATGCCTGGGGGATTTATGATGGGGATTCTACATGCCGTTCATTTGTAAAGGTTTTCATATTTCTTACCAATCAATGAGAGCTTTTTTTTCCCACTGGTACAAAACAAACAGTCTATATTACCTTTTGCTTTTGGTTTAATTATGTTCAGTGCGACCTCAAACCAAACCAAACCAAACCGGCGAACAAATCCAAAGAGTCAATTTCACTCTGATTCTGAGTCGACACACTGAGGCGTGAAAACTCCAGTGTTCCGTATCATTCCAATTATCCGAGCTCTGACTTACTGATTACGGTTCTGATCTCCGTCCTTTCTAATCAACATGGCCGAGCGTGATTATCTAACACGACCAGTCTGTTCTAGTCCGATTCACACATGAGATCAAAGAACAGAATTAAAACCACACGGAATAAACAAAACGAGTCGATCCGGAAAGTTCCACCTCGCCCTGTTTGTGTTAAGTGATGTATGATATATGAAATCATGTTTAGCATTAGCGGATAAAACACTTGGCAATCAGGGACTCAAGTGGAACACCACATGTGCAAGTCCATCAAAGTTCCTCATGCGGCTCGTCTCCAGGCTGATTAACCCAACGCTTTGTTTAGAGGTTCTCTATTCTTACACATAAAAGTATTTCAACAATGAAATAAATGATGTTTCATTAAACATGAATTTAAAAAGTTCTACAGAATTCCTTGAGTTTTCATCTACATTTTTAGGAACAGTATATAAGGATTTAACTGAACCATGACTAAAGGCCTCGTGTAAAGAGCTGCTCAGGATTTTATGATGTTCTTTTGTAGAACCCTACAATAGTGTGTTTCTCTACACAAGTTTGTTCCAGATTCCATGTCCATAAAAACTGTGTTCTACAACCCTACAGTAACATGTTCTAGAACCTTACAATAGTCAGATTCCCTACAACACTGTCTCCTAAAAGCCCACAGTAATGTGTTTCTTATGAAGAGTGTGATCTAGAACCCCACAATAGAATGTTTCTCTATACAAGTGTGATCGAGAACTCTACAATAGTGTGTTTCTCTACAAGAGTCCGTTCCAGAACACAAAAGTGCTTCAAGTTTGTTCTTCAATCAGACAGTTCTCGTGCTCACGGCTGTGGATGGAAATTGAACTGACTGCATTCAATACACACTGGAGTTAAAATGAGTTCCTTGTGGGTTCTTAAATGTATTTGCTATTTAATAAGTGGAGCAGGTCATGCAAAGAACATAAAAGGGTGCTAAAGAATACCTCTTAATTAAGAAGAACACTTTTTACTGTTTCTGTGCATGTAGCTGGAGACATGGTTAGATCTTTAAATTAGAACATGTTCCACAGCGCCTGCTTCTCTTGGTACTTGGAATAAGAGGAGATAAGTTTCCTGTTACATTGTTCTAAATAGAATATTTAGAAGATCCCCCAATGGGGCAACTAAAGATCCTTTAAGAATTTTCTGTTTTATCTTTATTTAGATATTAAAAGGAAAAAGATTCTTTAAGAGCTCTTTGAATGAATAACTGTTCTAAGCAGAAAGATTATTACAGTTCTTGAAGTAGCTTTTCGGGAACCATGAAAAAGTGTTCGAAATAGAGCATTAAGGATGCGGGAAATCTGTGCTCTTCAGTTCTACATAGAACCTTTAAATGTTTACTTAGAGGCACAACCAAATGAATGTGTACATCTCAAGCGATCTCATGCAGTCCACCATGGAGAGACAGCAGATTATTCCTTCTGTTTCACTTTTTTTATCTTCATGAGTTCTCCATGTTCTTTAGCAGGCTGGTGAACACTATGTAGGCTTAATTAAGTATAATATATTCCAGCAGTTCCTCAGCAGCACCCTTGGGTTCTCTGAGACTCATGTGAAGATCATATGCCATGTTGTCACGCTGAATCCAATCTCACTCATCAGAGCTGAACTTTCCTCCAGGGGTAAATTAAATCTGAACTGCCGATGAACCCCAAGAGCGACAGTTTCCACACTTCCACACTTGCTCAGAAAAGGTTCTCAGGTCATATTAAATCTGAGCCAGGTTTGAGATTGGCCAAGCCTAAACTGGAGAAGTTCAAACCCACACTTGAGCAGACCTATACACCTGACTACACTTACCCTGTGTTCTTGAGGTCATGATGTGAAAACAATGGTGTCACGTTCCATCCTGAGAACCGCAGCGCTAAACTTCATCTACCTCATTTAAGAAACCTGGTTCCACTTAGATGCTAATTAACCAGAACACTGGTGTCAGAAATGAGAGAATGCATGTTCAGTAGAACTGTGACCTCTCCAGGAACCAGGACCTTTGTTTGACCTACATGTTCTAGTTTCACATGTTAATGATCTAATCTTTAACTATAGAACACTGAGTGCTGTTTGTGACATGTTCATCTTCTTCTGAGATTCTGCAACTTCAGCTCCTGAGATGTGGTTCTGTTATATTTACTAATTACAGTTAATTTACTTAAACAAAAAAGTAGGTTCTCCAAGGGGTGCTTCACTTGAATAGAGTGTGTTCCAGAACACTGGAATAGTGCATTTCTGTACAAGAATGTGTTCTAGAACTCTATAGTAGTGCCTTTTTCTATAAAAACATGTTCTAGAACCCTGCAATAGTGTGTTTCTCTATAGAAATGTGTTCTAGAACCCTACAATAACACATTCCTGCTTGCAGACTCGTTTTTGCACGCTGAATCTCTCTCGTGCACACGCTCACAAACTTGTTTTTGCTTGTTCAAGATCATTTATCTGTGTTTGAACTCTGTCTTCTGCGCGGTCAATATCATAAAGCTACACTTGCACGAACTGCAGCAGCGTTAGAACTCCATTCCAGGGACTAGAGTAGGAGCAACACCAGCCTCAGACGGGACTGGACCAGGACTGGGGAGCCAATGAGAAAACAGACAGTCCGAATCTGCCCGCCTCCGGCTTCTGATTGGCTCCCCAGTCCTCCTCCTCTAGTTTGAATTCTCAGCTGGAAGCTGCATCATTGCATGCGTTATTCATATCGTTATTTTAGTTTTATTCACATCAGGTAAATTTCATGGTTTTTGTAAGGTAGTTTAAAATTAAGTAGATACTTTAAGCTATAGAATGTATTGTCTAATGTGTTGTTGCTAAATCTTATGTACTTTGCTTGTGGTTTAATGGCTC
>JAQMYJ010000023.1:700992-712396 GCA_030014305.1 Clarias laeviceps | reverse complement strand
ATAGATATATATATATATATATATATATATATATATATATATATATATATAGCATCCGGGATTCCCCTCGCAATTTAAAGGACAACAGAGACAACACCGTTACATTTCACTGTGAGATTAATTTTCTTGGGTGCTGCTATGCTTTCTGGATGGCTTTTCTTGTGGGTAAAGGGGACAGTTTTAGTCAAGTGGGCTGGTATGATTTACATCGTATATTCGTGTCAAAGGCATATAAGACTCACTTTGTCTGACTTAAAAACAAATCTGACTTAAAAACATGCTCCCAGGATGGAATTTGTCCGTAAGTAGGGGACTATCTGTATTTCATTACTAATGAAATAGCTAAACAAGCTAACACTACGCTGCTGTATTTTAATTTAATTTTGACTAGCTGAGCTTGTTAGGAAATTTTCACTATCTTATAGAAGTATTCATATAACTGGCTTAGCAGCAAGCTGTGCTAACGTTCTTCTGGAGCGATACAATGTCGAGAGGTCACATGACTCCCACTTCATCTGTCTCTCTCTCAGTCTATTTCTCTCTTCCATTGTCTTTTTCTCTCCGGACCGACGGCAAGTCAGGATTAAACCTTCACAGGTTGTGACAGCAGTGCTGAGACGGAGCCCTGGGTTTTGTGAGGAAGTGGAATCTTTACCTGTCACTCCAGCAGAGCCTTTAGCACCTGTGTTTTTTTATTATATATTTTAGAATAAAGGAAAGTTGGAGAGCGTTTGCACAACCACCGTCACCGCGGCACCCAGTCACCCATTTCACTGCTATGAACAATGTGTGTGTGTGTGTGTGCGCGTGTGTGTGTGTGTGTGTGTGTGTGTGTGTGTGTGTGTGTGTGTGTGTCCTGAAGGGATCAGTCTGTTCTCCTTAACATGCGTGAGTGAAAGCGTCTCAAACTAATTGAGCTCGTGTTTTTGCAGCAAAATGTTCTGAGAATTGAGCGTCTGAGCGCAGAACCAGATGTGGACCAGAGTCATGAAGTGTGGGAATGTAGTGCAACACACACACACACACACTGTATTGTATTGTATTGTATTGTATTGTATTGTATGTGTTTATTGGCCTTTTATTTGTTTGTTTACAGTTTATTTATCTGATAAACTTCACCACACAGTTAGACTCCTGGGGTCAGGACACATCCGAGATGAACTGACACATCTCAGATCAGATCATCGCGCTAATTACGATCTGGCTAAGTTGGTTCTTCGACACACCTGTTGTTGATGATTAGTTTGGCTGGATTGAGTTGTCTAGGATTATAGCGCGTTGGTTTAAAAGGCGATACGCATCGACAGTAGAAACACTGATCACAACCCCTTTGATTGGTTAACGAAATGGCAAAAGAGCGGCTCAAGCAAGAGATAATCAAATCCTATTTGTATTAATTGCTCTTTTTGTCATCTTTAATGTCAGAGCCAGCAGTGACCCATGCGAACGTGGGAACAAGTAAAAGTGAAGTACAAGAGCATCTTACAAAATGGTAATCTTTAGCGTAGTTATCTTCAGTTTCTTTTAAGACACTGGCAAATGTTATGTGTTTCATGGTTTAAAACAGCAACCAAGAAAAAGGCGGAACAGAAAAAAAAAAAAAACAGGTGGTGGTCCGGCCCCCTCTCCCTAAACCCCAGCAGAAGAGCTGGTCCTTGGTTTCAACAGTAACAGACCAATTGTGGAGGGCATCACTGGGGGGGAGAAAATTACCTCCACTTATATAGACGCAGTCGGGGGATAGAATGTTACATATTAGACACACACGGCGATTAACACACGAATGATGACCACAGCCACACACACACACACACACACACACACACATGTATACATATATAACTTTTGTGAAGCATATGATAGGTATTACTTATAAAGCTTTAAATAAATAAATACATAAATAAATGTGTGACCTTTTTTGAATTGAAACTCCTATTTTTTCTTTGACATTTTTACTCATTACTCTTATTTTTATTTGTTTTTAATTTTATAACTAATAAATGCATTTCATTTCGTTTCGTTTCCCTCACGTGGTCATGTGACCTTCACACTCTGAGACTGAAAGAGTTTAAAGTCGTTTCGAGTGGAATCCGGAGAAATATTTCAAGTTTGGAAAGTGGAACGTCCGTCACACACTGACATCTGAGTGTGTATGTGTCATGTTTCTGATATGTATCTCACACACACACACACACACACACACACACACACAGACAGAGAGACGGGTGAAAGGAAGACGGAGCGAGACGACAGTGACAGCCATCACTCACACAGCTCACTCCTGTCTGTCTCTAACACGGTGAATCTGATCTAATAAATATTCAGGGCTCTGAATAAAGAGTCATTTTAAAGAAATCCGTCCCACTGTGACCCGACCCGACCCGACCCACTGCAGCGCTGACACGCTTTACAGTCCGAACAGCATCCTGATGAACCGAATGAACAAGAGATCTGGACCTCCTAATTTCCATCACACACTCGACAAAGAATTAGTATACATACAGTACTGTGCAAAAGTTTTGACCCCCCTCATTTCTCTATATTAAATTTAATGATGTGGATTCAACTAAAGAGACCGGAACAATTGTTTTAATACGACAGGCTGCAAAGTGCCTCAAGATAGAATTTAAAAGCTGTACAAAGTGATTTATGTAACAGCCTGAGCAGCGACCCTCATTTCCCCTCTCATCTGTTCCAACCCCTCAGCATTCAGCATCAGCAGTAAACTAATCACCACCTGATCATCTGTCATCATCTGCACCTGTTTCTCACTGGGTCAGGACTTATATTACATATTTTTTATGCTTGAATGATTCATAGGTCACTGTGTGGCTTAACAAACAAACGCATTCGTCTGAAACTGTTCAGGTACAGAGACTGGAGTGAATATAATGAGAGACAAAAAAGTAAAAAAAGGGGGAGTCAAGACTTTTGCACAGTACTGTACACAATCATTCCTGCAGAGAATTATTATTAATTGATTATTAGCTTTTAATCTCAGTATTAACTCGATTGTAAGGCATTTTCAGAGTGATTAATGATGGAAAGAAATAATAATAATAATAATAATAATAATAATAATAATAATAATGGCATGTTATATGAAGAATTTTTTTTCATTTCTTGCCAGGATAAGATAAATTTTATTAATCTGAATGTCCGTATGAAACAGACGTTATTGATGTTATTTATATTTTTTGCTGTAATCTCAGTTGATAAATAAACTTGTCCAGCAGAGAGATTAGCGCTGTTGTTCCTCTCCTGTGGGTTTGAGTCGAATTTGAAGGAATGATTTAATTTCCGACCGAGTCGCTTGGCTCAGGCAGGGGTCTGATTGAATTTATTTTTTTTTTAAGACAAAGCATCTAAACGGGGTCTTCCTAAATAACGAGCATTAATTTACTCTCCGCGTGCCCTCCGGCTCTGTGCCAACTGATTGGATTCAGTATATATATATATATTTAATTTTTTTCCCTCATTCTCCCCTACGCGTGATTTATTTAGAACAATCTATTTAGATCTCCTGGAGGCCTCAATTTACAACACACGGTGTCAAACTAATTAAAGCACTTCAGCGTGTGACTTTTCCAAACAGCACGACGCTGAAGCGGAGATGAGTGACATGAGCGCCCGGGAGAACCCGCGGTCTAATCACCGAGCTCCGCGTCTAACCAAACATCTAACATCTGCTGGGCGTCGGCCGTGCTGGTTCTGATAAGGATGGGGGAAATGTGGAACCCGAGTCTGGCTCGGCTGGGGTTCTCCAGATGATCGGGTGTCACGGGAGGGGGTGAAGATAGCGCTCCTGCTGGCTAATCCCCTCGAGAGGGGGGAGGGATTAGTGCTCAGGCCCCTGTGGGCGGCCATGCTGGCACGCGGCATCACGTTCTGCCCAGTTATCTCCCGTCTCCAGCTCTGCTGCATGGATTCCCAGGGAAAATAAATAAATAAATAAATAAATAAATGAATAAATAAACAAACAGATAAAAACTGTGTTGCACAGAATGCAAAAAAAATGAAACTACAGTGTCACATTTCTGGAAGGCTCTGCATTCTTGTTTATGTGTTTTTTTATTTTTGTTTTCATGTCGGTGCAAATTTACGTCGCGACTTTCAGGAAGATTCGCAATTATAACTTTATGCAATATTGAACAAAGAACTGGAGCAAATGATGTGTGAAAATGAACAGAAGACAATCGAGGCACTGCTAATGCACAGTCGGAGATCTTCTACCCCACCTATCAGTGTGTGTGTGTGTGTGTGTGTGTGTCTGAGATTCGGATGGTCCACCAGGGCGCCGTTATGGCCCGCTTCAATCTGTTTCACATAGCAACAGCAGACAGAGAGGATAATGAGACGGGATAGAATATTATAAACATTTCTCATGTGGGAAAAAAAAAAAACGTGTCTTGACAACCAACCAGGCTTCAGTACTGACTACCAGCCGAGCGGAGATCAGTTTAGCGTAGCGCCGTGTGTTAGCGGGGTGAAAAAGTCAACATGGTGCTGGGAGAAGACTTTCCTTAGTGGTGTGTGTGTGTGTGTGTGTGTGTGTGTGTGTGAGAGAGAATGAGTCATAAACACAGTGTGGCGCTGTTACAGTCAAATCTAATCAGTTGTTCGTGAGCGAGTTCCTGCTGTCGCTTATGTTACAGCAGCGATAAACACTCGCCTCGCTCTACTCTCTCTCACTGATGTCATGTTGCCATAGAAACCGCAAACTCCTCTGTCCTGACGTCTGAAAGATTTTCCTCGGACTCTTATACAGTGCTGACACTGGAGACTCCTTCCATTGACGTCACACAAACATCTCCTTACTTTAAAAGGAAACATCCATTAAATCCACGTGTTTATGCATCACGTGTGGGCCGAACACGTCCCTGTGAACGAGCCGTTACTACGGCAACGATGACATAACCGAACAAGGCATTAATATTATATTTAAGCAGCATGACACTGTCGGCCGTGCTGTTGTGCTGAATATCATCACAGTACCAAGTACTAAGATATCACAGCCGTGCTGATATTCAGTACAACAGCACGACCGAGCGTGTGATATCACTTTCATACAACAGTTTCACAAACACCATCTATTATCAACAGATTATGATTTTGTTTCTTTATTTAAACAGTTATTTTGGTCAACTCACACATAACCTTCAGCACCTGATGGAACAAACTAACCGCGACTGGTGGAGCTGACGAGCGACAGTTAGTGTAATTAACAGGAAGTGAGAGTGAAGGTGATGGACGGTCCTGAGAAACTCACCAGATTTACTGTATATTTACACTTATTACACTTTAGAATATCAGCTCCGTTAACTNNNTGCTCTCTCCTCAGTACTGCGGACCGTACAGACCGACTCTCACACACACTGAGACACACAGTTAGTCTCATTAACACACTGGACAACACCTGGGACACGCCCAGGGATAAACGTCCCGGTGCAAAAGAGACAAAAAAATAGATGTCCAAAAGAAATAAAAAGAATGAATGAAAGAAAAAGTTAAGGAAGAAGGAGGAACGAACACAAGTCATACTTTTTAGATTTAAAAGTAAATTCTGAAAAATAAAAGAAGCAGGTGTGTAGAAAGGAGTGAAGGAAGGAGACCAGAGAGAATGTAGTGGAAAGAAATAATAATGAAAGGAAGTAAAGAAGTTTAAAGAAAGTAAAGATTAAAAAAAAGAAAGGCAAAAAAATTAAATTAACAGTGGAGGGATGAAAGAAAATAGAAATAATAGACAACTGAAAACAAAGAAAGAAACAAATAAATAAGAAGAAACAAAGAAAATATAAGAGATAGATAGATAGATACATTCACCCCATGAGTGTCGTGGCTGTAGTGCTAATCGGCTACATGTGTGTGTGTGTGTGTGTGAGTGTGTGTGAGTGTGTGTGAGTGCGCGTGCTCTAACAGGAACAGTGTGTTTCACTCAGCTGTTCTCTGACAGAAAGCTTAGCCTACTTTCTTCTCTCCCGCTGCTTTTCTCATCATTTCTTCTTCTTGCTGTGCTGTTCACCAAAGAAGAGGAGGAAGAGAAAGAACGAGGGAGAAGAAGGAGTGCGCTTTGTTGACTTTGTGTCGGCGGCGAGGGTTTTAAGGGGGTCAGATGGCCGGATGCTGTCTAGACATTTATTTATTTTTTTATGACAAGCAGCAAAACAAAGACGGAGTGAGACGTGGAGCGTCTCGAGTCACCTGAAAGGCGGCGCTGGGAAAAGCCACGGTTCAGCTGGCCGCGGTTCGGCTCGGCGGGTTTTTCCCGACACTGAGAGCGATGGAAGACAAACGGCCGGGAATTCACAACAGATTAATGAAATCGACAGAACGGTGGAGAGCTTTTCTACGGAGAAGAATCTATCAAATTCAGCTTCACTCTCAGCTCTGTCAGGAGAGCAAATGGGGTTTAACACCAACATTACTGAAGTGTGTGTGTGTGTGTGTGTGTGTGTGTGCGCGCGCGCATGTATGAGAGCGCGCTAAACTTTTCTTACGTTAAACATCTGTGCAAATAAACAGTACATTTGGTTTATAATTAAATATTAATTAACAGTAGCAATATAAATTTTCCATGTATTAAGCGCTATTCGGTAGCTACACGCGAAGGAGGCGGAGCTTGCCTAAAACAGGGGCGTGTCTCAGATATGCTAGATTCTGATTTTGAATTTGAGCGCGTGTTTTATGCCTTATCTTGTCTCCAATGAGGAAGTAGCATGGTTAAGTCCAGCGCCCCCATATGACTGTTTGGTGTAACGCGGTGTAGACGTTAGTGTGATGTGAACATGGAGCACAAATCCAGTTTGAACACCAGAAACTTTCCTTACTGATGTTACGCTGATGTTAAATTTCACGAACACTTTAAGCTTTCTGTAACACAAGACTCATGGGAGGTTTTAAAGGGACGTGATCTGCATTCGGATCGTTCCGCGACACCGCGGGTTTTTCCTCTCCTTCTCATTACTCCGCCGCTTTGGTCAGGTGACCCAATTCTGTTCTCCTTCATCCAGCTCATTAGCGCAGCTTTTGAAATGCGGCGAGACGCGAGACGCCGAGCTTCTCCTCCAGCTTTGTTTTCGGAGCCGAGCTCACAGAGACGTGATCTATGTCAAGGCCGGGACTTTAGGACTTCATTGCCGGCGTAATACATTTCTAATTCCCTGCCTGAGTAAATCACCGGCTGTGAATCGGATATTAATTTCGAGAGTGTGAAGGAGCCCGAGAGTGAGTTATACGCTTTGTGAGATGGATTACTGCATGAGAGGCATGACTGTCCTCGTTTTATAGCTGTCAGGGGAAAAAGGAAAAAGCATGCATATACACATATTTTGGTGTCTCTCGCTCTGTCTGTAATTGATTAATCAAAAGTGAAGGCAAGTGTGTCTACAGCTGAGGTGTGATTTCTTTATAGACACGAAACCGATGCGTGTTTTTACTCGCCAGCATCCAGATATGAATTGTTTATTGATGCACACAAAGAGAAGACTGAGGACGGCTGCAGGCAGGGAGGGACGGGGAAAAAAAACAGACTGTAATTCCAAAACCAATCTCACACACACACACACACAAGAAAAAAAGAAAACGTGTCATTCAAATGAAACAACCGGACCGAATCCCCAGGAGGAGCATTTCGATAACAGAGCTGTTCGAGATGCAGAAATGCCCCCGTGTGTTTCACTCGCTCACCTCTGATCATTTCATTTCATTCTCAAACTCACAACAACATCCAGCAGCGCGAGGCCGCCAAAACTGTCCTCGCACAACAATGTGCCGCTTCCAAATTAACATGCAGGTCCTGAGACAGGTACCTTCACACTCCAGAGATAAAGACATCGCAGCCTCGCCAATCCGAGCGCCGGCTTATCTCGACATTCTGTACGGATATCTGGCTGTTAGAGGCGCGAGGTCACGGCACGGCGTATGTAAAGATGGAGGATTTAATAAGCAGAGCTTAAACAAAAAAATAAACTAAAATGCTCATTAGAATTTGGAATCGATAAACGGGAAACAAGAGCTGTGAAGCGAAGACAGATGTTCCATCCGACAGCTTTAATCTTTAAGGTCTGACTCGTCTCTCGAGTATCTGTATTTAATACAAGTTGTTTTCACACGACTAAAAGTATCTAATAAACACTCAAATTTGTGGCGATATTGCTAGTCTCGAAAGGAGAAGAAGTGATGTGTCCTCTATAGCAACAGGTTTTTATGTGTTGATGTGTTGAAATGTGTTGATGTGATGATATCAGCGGAAGGAGTCGCCAGTTTCAGACTTTTTCTGTTTGTTTCCTCAGTAACATGTCCTGCTGTATATCACGTTTCCTCTCGGCCAGTGAGAACATGGAGCGCTTTCTGTCCCCGTCCTCCTCCTGCTCGCCCCTGTGGCTCTGTACCAACACCCCCCACCCCACAAATACCCCCCCCCCCACCGCCGGGGGACCGGGTCTGGATTAAACTTCTCTCTGTCACTCGTCCTCGTCTCCTCGTGAATCGCTTTTCTCCCCCGACGCGGCGTTTAATCAGAGCTTCGACATTCATTACCACTCTAACAAACGCTTGTCTTCTTTTTTTCCTCTCCTCCTTTCTTCTTCCTCATCAGTTCTTTATTTCTACGTGTCTTTCGTCTCTCTCTCTCTCTGTAGTTATACTTTAATTACTAACAGAGACAGAAAGTCTAAATTACTCGGTCTGTTCCAAACCTCCATCACAAACACAGTGTCAGGGAGTTAATAAGAATATCTGAAGAATAATTTCGACGTTTGTAAGAGGGTTAGTCTGAGGACTAGAGGAATATAATCAGTACTCGGCGTGTCACGTGAGTGTAGGGAGGATATTTTATTTGTTTATTTATTCATTTAATCGAATTGGGGTAAAAAATAAAAAAAACACAGGTGGACAAAAGAGAGAAAAGAGAAGAAGTTTTAAAGTGTTGCATGTGAAGAGCGAGACGAGACTGAGAAGTAAATAAGAAGAAGTAGGACAGGTCTTCAAATTAATTCGTCTGTATTCACTAATCAGAAATACCAAATGTGTCATAAAAATAAAATAAAAAACACACAATGCATCAACAAACAAAATCTCTGTGCCAAGATAAAAATACAAAACTTGACACAGATACACAGGAAGATTCCAAACCACACAAAAAATATAAACATCACTCACTCACTCATATTCTATACCACTTTATCCTGTATTCAGGGTCACGGGGGGGGCGGAGCCTATCCCAGGAGTCTTAGGGCACGAGGCAGTGTACACCCTGGACAGAGCGCCAATCCATCACATACACACACTACGGGTAATTTGGGAACACCAATTAGCCTAACCTGCATATCTTTGGACTGTGGGAGGAAACCGGAGAACCCAGAGGAAACCCACCAAACACAGGGAGAACATGCAAACTCCATGCACATAGAGACGGGAATCGAACCCAGACCCTGGAGGTGCAAGACGAAAGTGCTAACCACTACACCACCGTGCCGCCCTAATAAAAACATAAATAAATAAATAAATAAAATGAAACAGATGTACAAGTCTCCTTTGGATTTTTAGGGCTGTCTGAACACACAAATCTGATGATTTTCACATCAGATATCGTATCACTTTCTTATGTGGTCCCACATCAGATATACGAGGTTGAGTCGCAATACTCGAAAGAAGGTGAAAGTTTCTTAAAGAGAATCAAACATCCTCAATCATCAACCGAGAAAAAGTTCAAAAGTCGACCATTAGCTGGAAAATTCATCAACGCTTAGAGTTTTCTGGGATTCTCAATGGCCAGAAGTATTGGAACAATATCAGGAAAAAGGTCCGACAATCAACAAGTGCTCGTTACAGTGAGACGCTTATTGAAGACTAAACTACAGATTAAACACAGAGGACGTCATGATCTCACGTGATGAATAAATAAACGTGATGATCCCACACTCAGGTGTTAAAGCGTCCTCACTATAGTCCTGATCTCACGCCATCAGACTTTCACCTGTTTGGTCCCCTGAAAGCAGAACTACGTGGACGAAGAGTCACTTCAGATGAAGAACTGAAGACAGCGGTGCGTTCGTGACTCACAGCTCAGAATAAAACAGTTTTAAGGAGGGAACACGTAAGCTTGTTGACAGATGTGATGATAAAATGTACCCAGGGGCTTGGGTACATCCTGCATCCTGTGGGTAACCACACACACACACACACACACACACACACACTAGGGGTAATTTGGGAATGCCAGTCAACCTACAACACAGGTCTTTGGAAGGGAAACCGGAAAACCCTGAGGAAACCCACCAAGCACAGGGAGAACATGCAAACTTCACACACACACACACACACACACACACACACACACACACACACACACACAAAGACTGAAGGTAAGATTCGTCCCTCAGTCCTGGAGGTGTGAGGAGACAGCTCTAAACCACCACCATACTGGGAGACGAGTTTGTCTTTTTTTGAATACAAATATTTTATTGTAAAAAGAAAATTCCTGAAAGATTTCTCAGTGTTTCTGTGGACGAGGACGCTGATGGCGTCAAGGGTTTTTCATAAAAATGTAAATTCGGGAAAAACCAGACCAGGTTTGTGCTGGAGCGTCTCTTTGTTGCCTGTGCGGTGTTTCTGCTGACGTGTGAGCTCCAGCTGTCCGTGTTCCTTCTATTGTTCTCGTGTTCTACAGAAAGCGTCTTTGTCTCGTCAGTGTTGAAGGTCAGTGCAGGAGGAACGCGCCGCAGGAACGCTAAAACAAAGCCAGCGCCGAGGCTCCGCGTCTCCCACAGGCACCCAGGTGGATTATCGCTTTTCCCTTCCAGCGCTCGGGTTCTCCGGCCCCAGACCACTGAAGCATCCGGAACCTTCCTGCAAATTTGACTTCACGGCTCTGATGGAGGCGCTTTAATCAGAGTTTCAGCTCTGACGCTCTGATGGTGGCGACCTCGCAGATCTTCAGGCTTCAGCAGAGCAGCTCGGAGTTTTATACAGCAGGAAGGAGAAGGAAGAATCTCACACACACACACAGCTGTTTCTGCATATAGCACTAAGGTGAGAAAGATGGAAATAAATTACAAATCAAGAGAAAATCTTTTTTTTACTAAATTAAAAACACACTGTACCTGAGTAACATGACTGGGAAATAAATCAATCATGCAGTGATTATTGTGTGAATCGTACACACTCTCTCATTAGGACTACACATTAGCACACGCTACACACTCTACACATTAGCTAATGTAGAAGATACTGTTGGTAATATAGTTAATATAAATACAAAATGTAGCTAAATATAGTAGTTACTGTAAGTAACATAGGAGCTACTGTAGTATAATAATATAGCTAATGTAGTATAATAATATAGCTACTGTAGTATAATAATATAGCTAATGTAGTATAATAATATAGCTACTGTAGTATAATA
>JAQMYJ010000023.1:668687-683416 GCA_030014305.1 Clarias laeviceps | reverse complement strand
GATAGAGAGAGAGAGAGAGAGAGAGAGAGAGAGTAAAGTTCCATGTGTTCTGAGGTTCCTCTTTCCTGAAACAAACTACAACAACACCAATGTGGGCTGAAAACTCACCCATCACCTGTTTCTTTAACTGTCTAAAATGTAACATCATCAAACCTAAAACCAAACGGTGAACTAAAAGACTAATCTGATGAGATCTGAATGCTGGGTGCTGAAATGAATTATTAATCATTAATTAATAAACCTCCCACTTCAAACCCAAACCTCAAATTTGAGAACGAATAAAAAATATAAATAAAATTGTTTTGTTTTTAATATTGAATTTGAAAAAGTTAAATTAAAGACTAATACTATGTAACCTGAAAGCGAACATCTTTTTTGCACATTTCTGCACTGGTTGCTGAAGCAGTAATAATAATAATACTAATAATAATAATGATGATAATAATAATGAGAATAATTCTGTAAAATGTTGATCTGCCCTGTGGCCAACAAGCAATGTGTCACGTTTACACTCAGCGCATTTATTATTAATATATTGTAATATCTTGTTTTGTACTTTTACTCACATTAGAACTGGTCAGAGCTGCAGTGTAACGGTGCACATTGTCTTGTGTCCTGCACTGTTTGTACACACTTGTCCTCTTTATGTAGTTTAGCGTTATTTTTAGAGTAATTCTTACTGTATATACAGCATGTGTAGTCCGGTGTAGTCGTGTGTTGTTGCACTATGGTCCATTTCAGTGTCTCTACTCACTCTATGTAGCTTAAATTCCAATGTTGTTGTTGTTGGTGGTCTTTCGGCTGCTCCCGACAAGGGGTCGCCACAGCGGAATACCTGGTCCGTACAACAACTTGGCACAGGTTTTACGCCGGATGCCCTTCCTGACGCAACCCTCACATTTCATCCGGGCTTGGGACCGGCACTGCACCCAGTGGCTGGGGTTTGGGCACTGGCTGGGAATCGAACCCGGGCCGTCCGCATGGCAGGAGAAACACCTACCACTGAGCCACCAGTGCCCCATGTAGCTTAAAATCCAATAAAAAGATAAATAGATGTAGGAGATTTTATCAAACTCTGGTGCGGTTATGGTGGAGCTGGTGGTGAAGGCAGTGAAGTAGAGGTGAAGTTAATTGAATAGGAGCGAGGTGTAATGGGTCACGGAGCGTAATTGAAAGGAGGTAAACAGTGTCTCTTATCTTCCTGCAGCTGTTTAGTTTTAATTGAAGCGTTTACTTTAAAGCACTGCAGGCCGCCATCTTTACTCTTTTTGGCACACACACACACTCTCTCTCTCTCTCTCACACACACACACACACATCTCGGGCATTTCGACAAAAAAAAAACAGAGTGTGGCTTCAAAAAAACTGTACAATAAAGAGACTAATCAGACATAAAAGAACAGGACAGGCATGAAAATTAAATTTAATGTGTAACACACACGCACACATATTTACAACAAACTATTATAATTATAATTTTTCTTTTTGTTGTGTAAAGCTGTTTTACGACATGTTTTTTACATAAATAAAACTGAATTGAACTGAATTGTATTTAATTAAATTAAGTAGTGCTGGATGTTTAGAATTAATAATATCATCATGATGGACACTTAAAGCTCACAAATTCATCATCTGTCTCACAGCTAATGTTAGCTAGCTAGCACAAATCAGCATCAGTTATCATTAGCATTAGCATTCTCTTCCCACAAATGCTATGTTCAAATATTTCACAGCTCACACTAAAATAAACGGCACTAAAAAGACAAACTAATTAAAGGTCTGATGCCACCTGCAGTGAGGTAAGTCCATATTTAACGCTCCGTATCAAATGAAGTGTAGAACGTTAAAGAACTAATTATCCCGGAGTAAATAGATGAGTACGGAGCAGGCGGTGTTTCTCGGCGGGATGTTTAGCGTTGTCAGTAAAGCGTAATTGCGATGAGGAAGTTGTGTTTGAAGCGCAGGATAATGAAGACGATTCGGCTTCAGGTGTTCAGCGCTGTTCACGTCAAAGTCTGCCGAGATTAACGTCAATTAATGCGCTCGGTTCACACGCAGGCTGAGGAGAAGCTGCTCGGGATGACAACGCGTCACACTCAGTTACTGCACACTGAGTCGAGAAAAATAGTGCGGAGACAAAAGGAGTGCAGGGACAAAAACTAGTGGAGGGACAAAAACAAATGGTGGGACAAGAAGAGTGCAGGGACAAAACAATTGCAGGAACAAAGGAGAGGGAGAGAAACGAGTGCAGAGATTCATTAATTAATTTGCCTGTTAATGACTCTAGAGACAACATCTCGCAATATCTCACCCCAATGTAAACATAAACATTACATTTAATATGAAATATCTGCAGCTAAGGACTGTTTATCCGACCAGTAGCGTAAATAAAATGAATATTCTGAACATTTCATAGACAAAGTGTTTTTTTCCGCGTGTGGTTCGATATTTCCCGCGGCGTCTCGGGCGTGTCTGACGTCGTTACCGCACGCTTCATGTCTTCTGGAGGTTTTTTATAAACAACGTTAATAATCGGCGCTAATCATGCGGACGTTTCAGTGAGCGTCGTTAACAAATTATTGACGAAGAGGAAACAACAGAGGCAGCGGAGCGGAGAGTGTGTGTTTCATTTTATGCCTGAACAAAAGGTTTATAGATGTAAATCATTTACATTTATTAATGCAGCGAGTCTAATCTCCACCGGCGCTGTGATCAGACTGAAAATGACTCGGAGATGATTTCAGGCAGTCAGGGTGATGTTCAACAGACACAACGCGTTAATAACAATCAACAATAAACAACTTCGAGCACAGAACTGCATCATTTACTGCGGTGTTAAAAGATAGATGTGGAAGATTTCTGGATGCTTGTGCAGCCATCAGGTTAGCATGCAGATGAAGGATCCTGCTCACTCTCTTTTTCTCACGATTGCATTTCTTTTAGAACTCATTTTACAATGGAAGAAGAAGAAGAAGAAGAAGAAGAAACATGCTGACTGGATCTGATCCACCAGAAGACGTGAGCTCAGATTAATTCAAAAAGAAAAAACTGAATCTATAGACATATAGACGTATAGATAAACCCGAAGAATAGACATTGAGCTCGTTGAGTACAACAGAAAGACAAAGTAAACCCCCCCACTGTGACTCACGCCGAGGCTCCTGCTGTTCTGCAATCAGCCGTTAGTGATCAGCAGTGAATTAGAGCTCAGAGACGGAGGAATGAAGCGATCGTCACATCACACCAACACTTTCCGCACTACCCCACACGAGTCCCATCAGCACACGATTTTATGAAATCAGCTTCTCACTGAAATCCTGCTTGATCAGATCTAGGATAATAATCAGTTTCTTTGAGCTGTTTTCTCAGTTATTGATCCGATTTTTTTAAACCTCTTTTACATGCCTATGCATTTCTGCACATCTAACGATCAAGTCTCCAGAAATGTGATTAACATGAAGATAAATGGACTGAAGGCATTAGTGATGATGATGATAGACTCCAGCTGGAGCTTCTCCATGTAACACATATTGGATTGAGCGGTACAATGGGAAAGTCCAAAGAGCGCAGCACATAGCTGAGAAAGAGGATTGTAGATGTTCGGAATGTCTCCCAGAACCGTCTCTAAACTAATCAGATTCCTAAATCAGTTTAGGACAAGTTACTAGGAGGAGGAGCCACTGAGCAGAGGTCTGGAAGAAGATCCAAACTGTTCTTCTCAGCTGAGAGGACACTGCTTCTGATGGTTGGGAACAACCCAGGAACCATGAAGGCACCACCAAGCTGCTGGAACACTTGTGTGCATCACGCTCTGAGGTGGTTCTTCTGCCAGCGGATGGAATCATGAAGAAGGATGAGAACTTCAGACTTCTTTTAGCAGAACCTCAAATCATCAGCTAGACAGATTGAAATTGGACAGAATTGTATGTTTCAAACAGGACAATCAGTCCAAACAGACCTAAAAACTGGTTGTGGGGTGGAGCAGGTTCACATTAAGGGTTTGGAGCCTCAACCCTATTGAAAATGTGCAGACCGTGTTTAGATCTCAAAAGAAAAAATAAATAAATAAAAAATTAGGTGAACTTTATGGATTCTACCAAGAAGGGAGATCAGATATTTTAGAAGATTTCTGCCAGAAGCTTGTTGATGGTGATCAGAAGCTAAATGTGAAACTTGGGTCATTCAGCCAGTTATTAGGTGTTCAAGTTAAGTTCAGAAAAACCTCTTGTGTGCAGAACATTTGGGCTTTTCATTCTATTAAATGATTATATATTAAATTTCCACCAAGTTTTTGTGTGTGTGTGTGTGTGTGTGTGTGTGTGTGTGTGTGTGTGTGTGTGTGTGTGTGTACAATCCTCGTGTCCTAGAAAATGACTAGTTCAAAGCCCAGTACTGCTCTGACGTTCGTGTTCTTGGTGCCTGTGTATAAACACTGTTAGTGTAACAAGTAGACAGATCATGTGTTCTCCAAGCTTCTCAAGACTCACAACTCCCCCAATCCCACCCCCTACACACACACACACACACACACACACACACACACACACACACATACGCCTTTCCTTTTATAACCTTCAGGAAAGAATAAAATCTCAGATCAGCAAGGACATTCGAGGGTGTTCAACGGTTTGGGGTGAAGTTTGTTAAGTATTTTACAGCCTAATTGACCTCTGACCTCTGACTGAAAGAAAGTACAAGGATGCCATTTAACGCAGCAGTTTAAAGTCCCTCCATCCATCAGGAGACTGACGGTGTGTCAACAAGCACTCAATGACACACACACACACACACACACACACACACACATAGATGCACACATTTTTAAAAATTAGGCAAAACAAATCCTGCAGCTGTTCCTACACTCACAATAACACCTTCGCAAGCATTACACACACACACACACACACACACACACACACACACACAAAATCTTAACACAATAGCAAAAAAATAAATTATCCACCAGGACATGATAAAGTTGGTAATTTCATGCCCTACTGTGTGAGTTATTGAGTGCTCGTCATGCTGATTTGTAAAATTAGACTTCTACATCATCCTCACTCTCCACTGCAGTCTGTTAGAAAGCCGGCTGTGTTCCAATCTGAGGGAACAAACACTCACACTTGTCTCAGTCCACTTCTCCTTGGTTATATTATTTTGGCCAACTAGTGCCACGTTTCAGATCTCTAAAGAATCTCAGAACCCACCCAGATCCCAGAAGACATACAGCCTCAAGAACACAACACTGAGATAATAAAGCCCTGAGACTGCATGACCGTGGAACTCTAGAACTGGAAAGCATAGAACTGTGTAATGGCAATCCTTTGAAACCAGGCAACAAGAAAAAACAATGGCTGACAACACTTTTAAACTGACAAGCCTTAAAACCCAGGGTCCAATAAACATAGAATCTGAAAAAATATGGCCCTGAGGATATGGAACCTAAAACATACTGTCTTTGAGAAAATATGTTTATGGTCCTGAGAATGAAGAAGTCCAACACATGGGGCCCTAAAATACTGGAGACTCAATGCTCTGATAAAACCGAGCCATGAGAACTTGTAACCCCAAAACTCAGGTTCCTGAGAATATAGTCCCTTTGAACATATGGCCCTGAGAACATACATCCTCCAGAACATAGCGGCCTGAGAATATGGAACCCCAAAACACAAGTTTTGAGAATCTAATATCCTGAGAGCATGGGCTACTGAGAGCAAAGTGCACTGACGTGGCTCTGAGAACATACAACCTCCCGAACATTGGGCTTTAAGTACATGAGAAATTAGGAAAATGCAATCTCAAGAACTTACAGGTCTGTGGACATGGAATCCCAAACCAGGTCCTGAGAATGCAAGATCCTGATAGCATTGGCCACATAGAACCTTTGAACATATGACCCTGAGAAGCTTAAGAACATGGAATATAAGATAATGAAAACATAAATCTTAGAACAACAAGATCTGAGAACCTGGATTTTGCAGGTACTTTAGAACCATGAAAACATAATGCCTGGAAGATAGTAATAGTTTTTCTGAAAGGTCTTTAAGAACATGGGGCTGTAAGGAAAAGAACCCTAAAGAAATCAGTCTCTGGGAACAACATGAAATGGAGGGACTGCAGGATCACAACCTAGAACATAATGACCTTGAGCCATAAGGCTCTGAGGCCACAGGACTTAACATCATCAGGTTGGGAATAAAGAGCCCAGATAATATAACACTCAGAGAAACAGAGCCTTTAGAAAGTGGAACTGCAAAAATTCCTTAAAACTCAGCAGCTCTGGGGAACATTGTGTGATGAAAACAGAAACGCAGGACCATGAGAACTCTTAGAAAATTAGGCAATGAGAAGATAGAGCTGTAGGGGGGATGTGGGAATTGGTAACAGATGGCTCTGAAAACATAGAACAACAATGCTGGAATGAACCATAGAACCAGTAGAACATGGAGCTCTTAGAAGTAACATGGGACTGTCAATTGCTAGCTGTGGAACATGCTAGGTAGTTAGAAGGAGAGCATTACTGTGCAGATGTAAGCTGTTTTATTGAATAGCTAGAACCCAAGAACCTTAACGTACATTTCAGATCCACTTTCGTGCATCACATGACTGTGATGCAAAAACCCAAAGTTAAAAAAGCATACAGCTACTGTAAGTCTTTCTAGCTCATAGTTTATTTCAGCATCATGCCACAGATTAATGTTCGTGTTTCTTTAACTTGAGAACCCGCAGAAAGAAACAAATGATTTATGCGAGGCCCGGAGGGAATTAACACATGCTAATGAATTCACACACACAAGCCAAACAGCCTGGCGTTAGATCTGTGTAGCGTATGCAGGCTTTCGCAGTGTGTTTGTGTGCTGATGAGGACGGGCTTTCTGCCGATGTTTCAGGAACAAAAGGCCTTGTCCTTTACTTTAAAAGCTTTCAGCGTGAGCACAGAGCGGTTCTGAGGTTCTGGATAAAGTGCTGCGTGTTGTCTATGAGAAGTAAATCAAAGCAACAGGACGCTTCAGAACGGATAAAGCTCCTCCGATGGGCAGAGAAACATCTACAAGATTAGAGCACAAGTCGAGTCACTTTGATTTACGGCTCCGAGACGATTTGGGTGTGCGTGTGTGTGCGTGTGTGTGTGCGTGTGTGCGTGTGTGCGTGTGTGTGTGTGTGTGTGTGTGTGTGTGTTTATAGCTGAGTTTAAAGCCCTTCAGTCCCGCAATAAAATTCGTGTAAGAACCAAACAGACCTGTACGATTCAGATTGATTGTGACGCGGAGAACAGAAACGACAAAACACGCTGGTTAACTTCTGACTCAAACGCTCTGACTTGCCGCCGTGATGAGGAACGAGGATCTGTGTGCAGAGTGAACGGAAACAGAACCCAGAATCCAGATCATTAAATAGACAACGGCTCAAATCACAAGACAATCTGAACACGGGGCAGTAGAACACAGAACCGGGTCTCAGAAAAAAAAACACAGAACATAGAAGATTTTATTTCTACAGTGAGCAAGACGCAACATCCACACAACATCCGCACAACATCCGCACAACCTACACACAACATCCACACAACATCCACACAACATCCGCACAACCTACACACAACATCCACACAACATCCGCACAACATCCGCACAACCTACACACAACATCCGCACAACATCCGCACAACCTACACACAACACCACATACACACTCCTCAACATTCACACTACTGTACAAGATCCACACAACATCACATCCATACTACACCACATTCACACTGGACAAAATCCATTTTTGCAGGTCAGATCTCAGACGATCAGTGAGTTTAGTTTCCTTCTGAGTTGCTTCCTGATTGAATGGTTCAGTAAATTACAGTCGTCTGGTATTTTTTGACTTGGAGGAGGTATTTTGTGGTGCTCTGTGTTTGAGAAAGCAAAATATATGTGCATCCCCAGCAGGTTCCCTGGTGGATCAGTGTCTAGCCTTGAATGCCCTTAGCATTGAGACGGGGGTTCGAGACCTGCTCGAGGCATTGGCTTAGTTTCAGAAAGAAAGAAAGGAAGAAAGAAAGTTACCATCGGCAGTAACGTAAGATTAACATTGCTACAGTTTTCACTGAAATGACATTAAAATGATGAAAGCGGTCCGGAGTTTGTCTGGAGTGTCAACGCCATCGAGTTTAACTGCTAATCCTGAGCTTTATTAGCGTGTGTTATTTCTGATGCTATTTCCATCCTGAGACTCAGCATGTAATCGGTTCCTGATGGAAGGAAAAGAGAAGGATTGCAGATATTTCTGAGCGCTGTGAAGTGTTCGAGTTCCTCTATAGGTGTTGATGTAGGTGGAAGGTGTTTGTGCTGCCAGTTAAGTTGCAGGACGCATATTTTCTCACTGCCGTCCCTCTTTTTGTTTGCATTCCTCCCACCCTCTCCCTTTTTTTTAAAGCCTTTTTCACACCGGTTGTATAAAAGCAAGCTGTCGCAGGGTCTCCATGCTCCTGTCTTCACACAAGGACGAGGACGTGGCGCTCTGGTTCTGTTCCTCTTTTACACAGTACCCCTCCCTCTCTCTCTCTCTCTCTCCCTCTTCCTGTCTATCAGTGGATTTAAATGAGCTAAGTGAGTAATGGTAGCGTTTAGTGATGCATGAGTTGTGTGTGCTGAAGGGAAGACGACTTTCCTCTCCCCTGTTCAGTTCCTCGTTACAGGTGTTTGGCTCTAACCAGACACATCTGGACGACCTTCTAAGCAATAAATAAATAAATAAATAAATAAATAGAATTGTTTCCAGGCCCGTTCGCTTGTAAAACTAAATACGGCAGCGCAGATTCGCTGCGAGGATTTTGGGTGTCGAACATGAGGGATTATTTTCAGTCTCTCCTCGAACCTGGACGAGGCTCAGAGTCGCTGCCGGGAGCGTCGGCGCTGGTAAAACGGTGCACTTTAGTCTGAGCTAAAATGATAAAACAGATGTTCCGGCGCTGAACCGGAGATTTGTGTGAGCATTTTGTATTGATCTCAAAACACAACGATGACACTGGGTATTACTGAAAGTCTTGGAAATCATAGATTACATTAGCGAGCGCTCTAATGGTTCCTCTGTTTGCTTCTGAAAAAAAGTAGTTTATGATCAGGAACAGTGAAAAAACATCTATGCAAGAATTATGAACAGTGTTTTTTTTTTTTTTTCTTGTTGCTCGCTTTTTTAATATTCTTTATTTAAAAAATAAGCAGTTTCATCCAGCATGTCAACATGTACAATATGTAGAAATATGCAAATTTTTTTATGTTATCTAACCAGACGCTAACTCGCAAGTTTAAGCAAGCTAGCTCACATTCTTCTGATTTCCTCTGGAAGCAGACAATACTGTCACAAAATTATCCTATGTTGCTATGGCAACCATCATCTCATCTTGTTTCCCGTCTGGAAAGAGTAATAAAATTTTAAAAGTCCTGTTATTTCAGTGAAATTAGTATAAATAAAGTTAAGATTATAAAAATCTACTCAAGCAAAAGTAAAAAATAGCACATTAAAAGTTTACTCAGAGTCAAAGTTAGGAGTTACATTTTTCTTGTCCTGGAAATCAAAGTGGTCGCTTAAATATGGCCAGGGGTTTGATCACAAGAATTCGATGGCATTTCGCTTTCAGCTGGTTCTGCATCACTGGCATCTGTTTTGTCCGTGTCCATCGTTCTTGTGAGTTTAGTGTGTTAGTTCTCCATCAAGTAAAAGTAAAATTACAGATTTTAAAATCTACTTTAAAAAGTAGAATTACACAAAAAAAAACCGACTCAATTACAGTAACGCGAGTAAATGTAATTAGTTACTTTCCACCTCTGACCCTGTACTGAATATGCGGTATACAGAATGAGAGAGTGAGAGATTAATAAAGCAGTTTATAATCATTGACTTTGAACATCTGATTTAACTCTCCACCTGGATGAGCTTCTACATTAAAACATCTGTGTGCTGCATAAGCGTTGTAATATAACTACAAAGCTAACTAGCACACGGCTGAAGACCAAATCCCTCTCGAACCCCTGATCAAGGGCACTACTTGGTGTGTGGAACAAGGGATTGTACACCCTACATAGCGCACTAGCTTTCCATTTAACACTATTTATAACGGAGCTGATATTCTAAAGTGGAATAAGTGGAAATATAAAGTAAATCTGGTGAGTTTATCAGGACTGTTCACCACCTCCATGGTTTATTCTCCTCACCTTTTAGCTACAGAGTACCGGGAAGAGTTTAAAACCACTTTCACCTCCTGTTAATTACATTAAATAAAGAAACTAGTACTAATCTGTTGTATGTATAGTAAATGGTGTTTGTGGAACTGTTGTATAAAAGTGATATGAAATAACATTAAATAAACATAAATCTCAAAACAATGTTGCAAATACAACCTCAAAACAACGTAATTGTATCCTTTTTCACTGATCATTAATTCGCCTGAGCACATCCAGGGTCCCTTTTGTTTCTAACAGGGTTTCGAATTCGGATCTGAGATCGGGACGGATGCAACAGCTTCCCACACATGCCGTGTGTATCTCATGTCACGCATCTCTTAGTGTCGCTCTGTTTCTTTTTCTTTCAGAAATATTACCATGAGATACGTCTTACTGTAGCTTCCAAATGATTCCATTGTAATATGGGGTTTGTACAACTGCATCACATCCGCTTTCACGGGACAAATTTCATATGATAAGCAGGTTGTTGTTGTTGTTTTTGTCTGTGGCGCTATTTGTTATGTACATGAATTTACTAGCATCAACAGCATGCCCCCTAGTGGTCAAGTGCAGCACCCTTACTAAAGTGACTGGAGGACTGGATTGCTTCCCGCTCAGGCCATCGGTTTGGTCAATCTAACTTTCAAACAAACTTGTTTGCAGAATAAACATCCTTTATGAAGCTACAGAAAACACTGTTCATTAAAACACTCTTAATGTGTAAAATATAAGGAAACCTTGCGCTTACTTTCCACTTTTGATGAAGAACACTTGGTAAAGTACAGTATACATTTTATATTGATTTGTCATCAAGATTCAAGCACACGCACGTGTTTTTGAGCTTATTTTCAGCACAAAGTTAAATATTTTGAGTCTTTAAAGCGCGTCAGAGATTTAGCCCCACTGTTCTGGTGTGCAGAGTTCAGAGCTTTCTGTGCCGAGTCGATGAAAGGAGAAGCCAGGGGCCGTCTTTTCCTTAACGTAACCGCAAATTGTTTTTTCATTTTTTTTTTGTTTTTTACTTAAGCTCGTAAATCTATTTCGGTTCCTGCAGCAGGCCTCTTAAAGGAGCCGCTCATCAGCCGGGTCTTGTTTCTTTCGCATGCCTCAACCCTGTACTCATCCTTTAAGGCTGCTTAATTGGTTCTGCGCTGAGCTCTAAGAGGCAATTACTCCATAAAAGCGAACAAGGAGGGCGTGCTGTAAACCACCAGACAGGGCATCCTAATCCACCAGATTGATGCCAGACTTGAAAACAGCTGCACGTGGCAGTAATTAGTGGCGTAATGGGTTTATTATTTATGCTGAAAGACTCAAAGCGAAGATTTACGAAGAGGACAACACGACTCCGAGGTAGAGTGGATCACAGAAACTTAGATAAATACACACAAGCGAAGGTTTTCCTTCGAGAGGTTCCTTTAAGAAAATAAGCTCTTTGTGCTCCAAGTGGAATGGAAAAGTCAGGAAAGTCTGATGTCACTGGTTTTTTTTAAACCGCAACACACATCGTGAATTTCTGCCTAGTTCTATAAAAATGCAGAGTAATAACAGGGAGCAGACGTGGCAGCGCAGACACACACAGGAACAGTGAAACAGGATCGACTGGGTTTCGAAGGAACAAAAAAAAAAAAACCTTTCGGAAACATTAAATGTGGTTTCAGTGGGCGGAGCAAACGTTGTGTGCAAATATTCAGCTTTTATATATAAGTACAGTATTATATATAAAAGCTGAATGTATAGAATAGTGTTGTGTTGTTATTGTGTGGAGCTCTTTGGCCTCGCAGATTCAAGGTTTGATTCCTGCCTCAGGTCACACACACACACACACACACACACACACACAGTCCAAAGAGATGTAGATTAGGCTAATTGGTGTATCCATGTTCGAGTGTTTGAGTGTGTGTGTGTGTGCGCGTGGCATGAGGTGGGGTATCCCTGGACAGGGTGCCAACTCATAACAGGGCATGAGCGCGCACACACACACACACACACACACACACACACACACATACAGACGCAGACTATAATAATAATAATAATAATAATAATAATAATACCCTCTAGGGAGCTCCTAAATATTTTTTAAAAGTGTGTGTGTTTGCTAACTCACTAAAATGCAGAACATACTACAAACTTACTGCTTTCTACTTAACAATTGGAGCTACATGGAACCCTTTCTGGCAGGGAAACACTCTATTTTAGATTTTGGATCTACAAAACCTTCTGGTTCCCCCTGGAGGGACAACAGAGGAACCATACTTCTAAAATATACCCTTACAGTAATTGTTGTTCTCTTAAGATAATTCATTTCAGGAATTGTTGAAGATTCTATATTTTTCCAGGTTTACAGTTTTAAATTATCCAATGAACCCATTGGGACGCCTGTAGAACTTTTTTTATTTTTTTAAGAGTGTGTGTGTATGTGTGTGTGTGTGTGTGTGTGTGTGTGTGTGTGTGTGTGTGTATTAACTGAGAGTGTGGTGTAAACTTTCAATTATTATTATGCTTCTTAATATCTAGACCCTTAAACTTGGTGCAGAAATGGTTCTTTAAGGGTTCTAAGGTTCTAGAGTTCTGCCTAAGGGACAGATAAAGCTTCCAAAGTTCTTTTGTGCACAAAAAAGGTTTTTCTTGGAACTCTTTCTAAGCGGGAAACACTGTTGTATGTATTTACAGAGTCTCCCCTGAGGAAATACTGTACAGGGTCTTGAGGTTTGGAGAAATACAGAACTCAGGAATAAATGATATTCATTTTCTTTCCAAGATGGCCGCCTACATACTGTTTGAGTGGTTACAGATGGCAGGAAATTGCTCAGTTGGTGTTTCACTTTAATTTTAGAATGAGGTTGACTTAATTTTTTATCCTGCAGCAACAGAGACCAAATGTGTCTTGATCATGGGACGAAAGATTATGATATGAAAAATGTAAACATCAAAAAATCAGTAGATATTTATCGATCTGTCGTCAGAATGTGAGTGTGTTGAGTGAGTGACGTTCCGCTAGCTTAGCTTTCACTAAAAAGAACTGGCTGTTTATTCATTCAGGAGCGATCAGGGTCTCAGATTGCAGATCTGCGAGCGGAAAGCCGTGACGAGGGCTGAAAAGAGCTGATGCCACTCGACTCGAGCTGGAGGGAAAAAAGCGCACGGCTTTTTAACAGCTAAGAGAAAAGTTCCTGCGTTGTGCTGAATCGTCGTTTGGGAAGAAAACGCCCGAGGACGTTGATCCAGGCTCGTTCAACTGTGGAATTTTTTAAAGAAGACGTGGAGGGAGATGAGCGATCGGTGCATGAGGGAGGAAACCCGAGAGGCTCGTGTGTCCAGCATAGCGTGTTTATTTAGCTGCTCTTAGACGTTTCTTCTTCACCAGCAGATTTTTATGAATAAAGCTTCTGTTTCCTCTGAAGGTCACATGATGCGATTGGTCACTAGAGAGACCGGAAGATGAAGGGAATCTCTCAGGGAGAGACTGAAGTTTAAAGCAATAAAGAACACGACCTCCTCTTTTTCTCTCCTTTTTTAGCGTTTATTTTCCTGAACATCCTAAACGAGTGCTCAGGGAATTTTCCATGTGAGTCTCTGATCCTTCAGCCTGCGGCGAGAAACTGATCCCTGTGTTCCAATCCTCTTCCTAACGCACCCTCGGCCCCTGTTCACTCCCCCTTATATTCATCCATCTTAAGGTTCAGACATTATATGACAGATCCAGTCGACATCGCTGACCACAAAATACCCACGAGACATCTGGTGCCGTCTCCTTTCCTTTACATGTTCCAGAACTCTGACAGTGTCACCTTTATTTCCTCTTTTATCTGAATCTTTCATTAGCAAGGTAGCGATCGAGGGAATTCATGCCAGGCTAGCGAATGAGACGAAACTTTACTCTCGTGTGTTTAGGTCCTGTGTAGATCTCAGAAATCACAGTAACATGTATTACACAATCAGAATCTCATTTAGGTCTGTGTGTAGTTTACAGCGGCGTGTAGTTTGGAGCAGTGTGTTCTTTAGGGCGGTATGTAGTGTAGTTGTGGTCAGTGTGTACTTTAGGGCGGTATGTAGTGTAGTTGTGGTCAGTGTGTGTTGGGCAGTATGTAGTTTTGTTCTGTGTGTAGTTCAAGACAGTGTGTAGTTGAGGATGGCATGTAGTTTGCAGCAATGTGTAGTTAAGATGGTGTGTAGTTGTGGATGGTGTGTAGTTGTGGATGGTGTGTAGGTGAGGATGGTGTGTAGTTGAGGACGGTGTGTAGTTGAGGATGGTGTGTAGTTGAGGACGGTGTGTAGTTGTGGACGGTGTGTAGTTGAGGACGGTGTGTAGTTGTGGATGGTGTGTAGTTTAGGATGGTGTGTAGTTGAGGACGGTGTGTAGTTGAGGATGGTGTGTAGTTGAGGACGGTGTGTAGTTGAGGACGGTGTGTAGTTGTGGATGGTGTGTAGTTGTGGACGGTGTGTAGTTGTGGATGGTGTGTAGTTTAGGATGGTGTGTAGTTGAGGACGGTGTGTAGTTGAGGATGGTGT
>JAQMYJ010000023.1:656090-668587 GCA_030014305.1 Clarias laeviceps | reverse complement strand
GTGTAATTGAGGACGGTGTGTAGTTGAGGACGGTGTGTAGTTGAGGATGGTGTGTAGTTGAGGATGGTGTGTAGTTGAGGATGGTGTGTAATTGAGGACGGTGTGTAGTTGAGGACGGTGTGTAGTTGAGGATGGTGTGTAGTTGAGGATGGTGTGTAGTTGAGGATGGTGTGTAATTGAGGACGGTGTGTAGTTGAGGACGGTGTGTAGTTGAGGATGGTGTGTAGTTGAGGATGGTGTGTAGTTGTGGACGGTGTGTAGTTGAGGATGGTGTGTAGTTGTGGACATTTGTGCTGGGGAATGTGTGTACCGTCATGTCCCTGTTTTATAATCACCTGAACACTTGAGTCTTGTAAATAATAATAAAATCGATCAGTGTGTGTGTGTGTGTGTGTCTGTTTGATCTGAGTGTGGAAATGGAGAGCGCTGCTCTGCTCGTCTGCTTTTTCCTGTTTATTTATTTATCTATTTATTTGCAGGCATGTTGATGCATGAGCTCGGGGACATCTAGTGTCGGCAATTAAAACTGGATCTATAGATTAAAATGAAACGGCCCTCCGACATCAATTATACAACGCTAATTGACTACATAGCGTTGGCACAACACGTTTCATCCAGCCGGAGTTTATACTGTAAGGCATCATAACTGCGACTCCTCCATAAAACTTATGAAGCTCCAATAGAAATATCATCACACCTTTAATATTTAAACATTTTATTTCGCTCAATCATTTTATCTCATGTGTCTCTATTGAAGAAAGTAAATGCCCCCCTCTCTTTAACACTCATAACACTTGATGTTTCTTTTTTTTTCCTTTCTATTTCTCTGATTTCTCGCGACAAGGACACAGTAATATGCAGCGCACCGTGTTTACACTCGTTCACTCACACAGCTCCATCACACTTTTCCTCCCTCTCCTCTCAGAGTGTGTGATGATCTGAGAGATACAGAAAAAGAAAAGTTCTGCAGATCAGCTGCAGTGGTCTCGTGTGTAATGCTAGTGCATACAGAGTGCTGCGACACACACACGCTGTTGTCATGATGTAAACAGATGTAGAAAAGAGGGCACAGGAGCCGCAGGGCATTATGGGATTTCCTGATGCTGGAATCCATCACACCTGTTTGTAACGCTGCGCTCAGCGCTATGATTTTATTGCAAATTATATTTCTGTAAAATAATATCAGAGATCAAAAGAAAGTGTTTAACACAAATTACAATCTCCTCCAGGGTGTGTGTGTGTGTGTGTGTGTGTGTGTGTATGTGTTTTCCAGCCTGTGTGTGTGTGTGTGTGTGTCTCAGTCTCTCAGTGACAATGTTGGTTCAATTCTCTCCTTCACTGAATGTTTTCAAGTGTCTCCATAGTGGTGTGTGTTCCACTCTTTCTGTGATGGTGGATGTGTGTTCCAGTCTCCTTTATGTTAAAGTTCAGTGTGCAGGTGAATATGTATAACACCAGTGTATCTCAGCTGCGTAGTCATTTTTCACAGAGCCTGTCAGGAAGACGGCGATAAAATTCTGCTCGCTGTATAATCAGTGATGAACCGCATCCAGGACTCATTATCTGTCCTTTCTTCTTTCTTCTACCGCTCTCATGAAGAAGAATAGCTTCTATTTTTTTTTATTTTGGTTTCCAGGAACACCGTGATAGCATTTCATTCACGCCAGAGCTGAAGTCATCACTATGCATATTACAATGCGCGCTCCTCAGCGAAACCCAGATTGGAACCGGGTTCTGCTGTGTCCCTTTGATCCCACACACTTAGCAAACAAATTTGTGGATCATATTGCCAATAGGAGCGTTTAATGCAGGTTTGTTTGCGTCTCTTCTCCAGAATGATGTGATGAATTTGAGAGCAGGCCGATCGCGCTGACATTTGCAGCCGACGCTCGCTATACAAATGCAAATGTAATCTTCCCGTCCTCCTCGAGCTCCTAATTGTTTCCAGCTGCACTCTAGGCTTTGGGAAAAAACCCAGTATGAGCTTAAATTAGATCTCCAGATCATTTATTCATGTATGTCGTTATCGCTTAACCGTCTGTAGTGCAGAAGAATACAGGTTCACAGCAATGCGGTAGGAAGGCGTGGCCATTTTAGGATGAGGGTGACAAGGTAGTGTTGGGGTAGTACACTGCAGGAAAAACTTTTAGTTTAAGGAAATAAAAATACTTTAAAGATTGTTTGAATTAAATAATTAAAAATAATAATAACAGTAAATAATTTGTAAAAAATTAATTTAAATAATTTTTATGCAAAAAGAAATACAGAGCATCCAACATAATGCCAACATTGAAGAAGTTTGTTTGAAATCTTTGCAAATTTATTAAAAAAGAAAAAAAAGAAAAAAAGAAAATCACATGTAAGTATTCACACCCTTTGTTCAAATGTTAATCAGCAATTAGCGCTTACACTACGTCCGTTACTGTGCTTACTAAAAATAAAAAAAAATAAAAAAACAGCACATAGTAACCGACGAGTTGATGATGTAGTTAGTTGGTGACAGAAACATCGCTTATATGTTTTTAACTAGTTGCTAATTAAAGAACAGTTGTAATTAAAATTCTAGTTTGCACGTTTGTCACAATCACTCACACTCGCCACAAACATTTTAATTAATGAATTATTTAAAACACGACATAAGGAACAAGTAAATTATAATAAAAAAGGCAAAGGTTTAAAATTCCCGTGTTCAAATTAACTGTACGCACGAACAAAGGAGAAGGTTTAGCTTAAAAAGACACTTAATAAAATAAATAAATAATTAACAAAAAACACTAAAACGTTTACTTACGTTCCTCCAAAAGAGAAAATACCAGATGAAAGCTTATTTAAAAACACGACTGGAATGATTTAACGAGAGTCATTTAAAAAACTCAGTAGAAAGTTATCTTAAAGTACACAAAATAGTTAATTAAATGTAATAAATTTAATTAAAGTTAATAAAATTTCTTTAGAATACCACACTGAGTCAAACTTTTCTGACGGAGGAAGAAAAACAGCAAACAAAATGAATGACCTCCTCTGAGAACGAAGTGCGGACAAACATCCAAATTATTACATTTATTATTGCTTGATGCGTCCGCTGCACCTCTACACTGGCCGGCTGGTGTTTCTAACCAGGAGATAAACGTGCACATGATATTTCTGTTTATTATCAGCAAAGAGCATATTTACGGAACATCAAAAGAGCAAAAGTCATGAACACGTAAGTCGTAGAGAGACTAGAGGACAGACAATAAGAAAAACTTTAGCATTTTCTGGTTAGACAAAAGCGTTCCAGTGGACACAAGCTGTGTGTATATGTGTATTTATCTGTACACAGAGTATAGAAAGTGTTACCATATAAGGAATGAGGAAGCGCAGTAAGGGAGGTTGTTTATGGAGATAGAGGCGTGAAAGCTTTAAACTCACCAGTAAAGTAATGCTGAAATAGACTAGCGAGTAAAAGCTAACCGAAAGAAACAAAGCTAATCTAGCAAGTGGATGCTAACCTCATGACTGATAACTAAGTTATTTGAGTGAATGCTAACCTAGTGACTGAAAAGTAACTTAACCTGAGACAGCTAAACATTATTGTTATTATTATTATTATTATTATTATTACAAATCAAATGTACCATTAATGATTCAGGTTTAAGCAAATCACAGAAACATTCTGTATGGCTAGCAAAAAAAAAAACATCATCATCATCATCATCATCATCACTAACAATCAGATCTCTCTCTGCTTTATCCCTCAGAGCTGCAGCAAAAGAAAAAAAAAAGCATTTCAGCTTAATCTGCATCCACGTCCAATTTATTCCTGCGCCTGATTCATTAACGAGATGTCCGCTCGCCTTAATTAATCCTTCAGATGTGTCACGATTCTGATGTTTACATGCAAACAAAATCTCTAGCAGTGCCACACGCTACACACGGCTAATCAGGAATTAAGTGCAAAGCTTTTTTTAATGACAGTAATCAGTGAGGTCTGGGATAAACTGAGGCTCTGAGTAAACTCGCACTGTGCGTTACAGTGAGGAAAACCCACACGCCGGATTTAATATCGTCTCATTTATCATTTTTTTTTTGTACTCCTTCTGAAGTGCATTCTAGTTTAAAAAGTCTTTCAGTATTGCTTGTGAGTGTCCCTGAAAATAGATGACTCCTCGTGTCCATTGCACGTGCTGCGCACTTTCATTAAGAGCCAATCAGAATCCAATTATGGCCCCTATCGCAGCCAATTATAGCTTTTTGCATTTAAACGCTACTGTAGGGTGAAATATTTCCAATCACCACAACGCTTCATTATCACTTTGTCAGAATCGGCTGATGGAAAATGAAGTCTGGCGTGCTGGGGGTTTGAAATCCACACTTCCTCTTTTCCCTGGAGTCTATTTACCATAAACTCAGAGAGCATGGAAATGAGTAAAAATCCATTAATACTGCAGCTGTGAGACAGACAGCACGGCCTCGGTATTTATAAATAACTTAGAATTTGTACAAACCAACTGCTAAAGTTTTGATGGGTCGTTACGAATCTTGATGTAACAATCGAGAAAAATAGAAACATCAAAACCAGAGAAAAATAACAAAAACAGAAATGACTTAATGCATGCCTAAACGTATTTACAGGGTATTTTGTACACTTTTGTAATTTATGCAAAGAACTTTTTTCATAAATTTTAGCAGAGTTGGATAGAGGAGCCAAAAACTGTACTCAAGTAAGAGTAGCTGTACTTCAAAATAATATTACTCAAGTAGAAGTAAAAAGTAAGCATACAAAATAGTACTCAAGTAAGAGTAAAAAATTATTCGGTGAAACGACTACTAAAGTACTGATTTGACTTTTTATTATAATTTTTTTTAGAAATTATAATAATTATATATTAGTGTGTATATGTATATACTGTATATATTGAGAAGTGTGTGTCTGTTTTGGCAGATGGAGAAAACACAGCAGTATGAAGCTGTTCTTTTGCAAGCGAAACATGCTTTGTATATGATGCCAGGGATGCATCATATTTTTGGGGATGCATAAAAATGTACAACATGTGTGTTGGCAAATAATTCTGCACTGAAATATACTTATATATTCATAGACTGTTAAAGTAACGTTATATGTACAATTAAAGGTAACATATAATCACACAAACATGAAAAAAGCATTCTATACTCACTGCAAGATTGTACACTAACCACAAGATCCCATTAGTAGCAGCACGGATTTATGGGCGTTCCGTAAACTTTTGATTGCTCCGGCGCAGTGAGCGTATGTAGGACGGATTCACAGGTAGGATGGATTTATAGAAAACCGGCTGATGTTTTCTTTTTTTTTCCCCCACTATACCACCTGACCTGATTGGTAGCTGAATGTAGCGGAGTAAGAGTAGCGTTACTGTACTTCTGGATATAGCAGTGATGTGGTCGTAGGCACAAGGGTGCAGCCCGAATAACCGATATATCACAGCTGTGCTGATATTCAGTACAACAGCACAACCTGGACCATGGTCAACAGATTATGAATTGTTTCTTTATTTAACCAGTTATTTTGCTCTGCTAACACATATCCTTTCACACCTAGCGTGACTGTGACTGAAAAAGCTCTTTCATTTAATGGAAAAAACAACAACCTGCATTCTGTTTTTGTAGGACAACACACGACTGCATACTGCCCAGAAGAGTAACTTCAGCTGCGTTTTCACACTAGGCACAATTTATTTGTACACCCGAATGTTTCCTCAACCCCCTTCCCACTCCCTCATTAGTCAGCGTTCACTTTATTGTTTTTCTGCGTACCCTGGTACACTTGCCTATTTTCACCTCCCGATACAGCAGGTGGCAGTACACACCTGGTTGGTTTACAAGCTCCATTAGAGACAAAGAATAAAAGAGAATGAGCAAAAGTAACGCTCTTGTGTGCCTTCCTACTTTATCACTGTGTTTTATCTGACTGTGTAGGTCAGAGGATAGAATTGGCACATGCTCACATGCTCACATGCTGCGCACACCTGGCGATTTTGGAAAAGACAGATCGGACTGATGACAGTGTGTCTACTTCTGTGTTCATGTGCGATTGCCTCCCATATTTGATTCGACCTATGCCCAAGTTCCCAAGTGTGGAACGAGTGTGTTCTCACTGACTAACATAAACCAGATTTTGGGGTCAAGGATTCTTGAAAACAATTCCGGGGCATTAAGGTGAAAATGCCCTAAAACATTACTGGATACAAGTGCTGGAAATGGATGAGAAGAGCACACACACTTCAGCTGCACATGGACCAGGTCTCAGACCATCACCTGGGAATTGACAATGTAGTTCAGTCAGGTCAGAATCCCCAAGGAATTCCTGACACACCAAGGTACTTATAATGGAAGATCTAAGTTGGCTGTTCCAGGTACAACAGCTCAGAATCTCTGTATATTATCACAAGAACTCCATGATGCACCGACTGGTGTCCAAGGATGGAGGAACCTGGGACATCTCCGCCAAGCTCCAACAGGTTCTTCCTTTTCAAAGTACTCTTCAGGATGTCGCCAGGAGGCACAGTAGTGCTAGAACCATTGGTTTGGACTGTCAAAACAAATGTGGCAGGGAAGGGACAAGGGACAAGGGAAGGGAAGGGACAAGCCAAAAGAAGTCATGGCCGGAGGAAGATTGCCTGGTGAGGGGAACCTGGCCAATTTATTTTTCCTTTACACAATCGGGCGTGGACAGCAGGTCACCGGCACACAACTGCTACAAAGCTGCTGCCCCAACAGTAAGCTCCAGTCCCCCACCAACAGTCACAGCTCACTTGTGTGCATGTCAATCTGCCACATGTGTCAGGCTGTTTGTGTTATGCTTCACTCCGTCCCTCAATGACACACTCCTGAAAGATAAAAGGCTGATTCTTGTTTTTTTTTTTTTTTTAATAACCCAGAAATCCATATCCAGATTTGTGCAGTGGTGCAGTAGACTAAATTTTAGTTCCTGAGAAAAACTAAGTAAATCATAATAATAATTATATCAATGAGACATTACTGATTTATGTATCTAATTAAATGTTACTTGTTTTTTCACTTATAAATGCCATAGCCCCGCTGTGGGAAAAATAAGATTAAACAGTAGATTCAGGGTAACAACAGTAACCCAGCCTCAAATCCATAACCACAGGGTCACAGGTTCATGTCTCAGTGTGCGTCGGTGTCTTATATCACTCATCCTCTCTGCCCTTTGCCATGGCCTCCGTGAAAAACTTCCAAATCCCCAAATCATGATAGGAAAAAAATGTGTTATAAAAGTTTTCACTTTTGGGAAATAGATAACTTTCAGTGATCTATTTTGTGACAAATGGCTTGACCTGACACTGAAATGGTTCTTTTTGAAATTTTCATTCCTCAAAAAAATCGACCCATTTTAGACAAGAATTACAGCACAAGAAAAATGTTTCATATGTTATTTGCCATGTTATATGGCTTTAATCCATGGACAAGAAAACACGGTAAAATAATGACATTAATATCCTGTTGTAAAAGGGTGGAAGTGAAGAATCATACACACATCGCTGCACTGTCAGACCTCAGCCACCTTGGTCATGAAATAAGATAATGTAGGATTTGTGTTTCGTACACTTCAGTACTTCCTACGGTGTAGTATTCTGTAGAGTTCATTAATTTAGTATATCATAGACTTAATTTTTTAAGAGAGTTTAGTCAAAGTTTTTATCAAAGTTACATAAATAATACACACATTTTGCATGCTTCAGTATTTGATAAAGTTTAGCAAGCCATACAGTTTAATGTATTTATAATTTTTTTTCTTTATGCAACTTTTGATATTATGTAAATTTGAGTTTTTTGCACATTCAGTACACTCAGCAATCCATAACATTCAGTATTTTCTCATATACAATATTTCATAGTGTTCAGTATTTTTTCCCCTTCTCTCTTACATAAAAAAATCAGTACTTCTTGTGCATACCATGTTGTTGTTGTTCATCTTTCAGCTGCTCCCATCATGGGGTCGCCACTGAGGGCAATCCAATACGCACACAACTTTACGCCGGTTACCTTTCCCCATTTATCTGGGCTCGGGACCAGCACTGCATTTCATGAAATTTTGTATTTCTTATCATTCAGTTTTCCATAGAGTTAAGTACGTCATACACGTCAGTGTTAAAATAACAAAAAACCTGTATTTCCTTGACTGCATAGTCCATAATGGATAGTGTTTTGTATACTTTGTCATTTCATAAAAGAAATCTGTATTTTATATACTATTTCTTATAGTTCAGTATTCCATAGTATTCCATAGTATTCAGTATTTCCTACACTTACGTAAGTATTTCACAGTGTTTAGTATTTCCTGGAATTTGTTATTCCATAAAATTTAGTATTTCCTATAGGTCAGTATTCCACAGCGTAATGTTCTGATCTGAAGATTAGAATGGTCTCATAAGGACCTGAACACTATTGTGTGTCATTATTTAGATAGTGTATGATGAGTATAATGTATAACTCCCCAAACCCCAAACCATCAGAAGTGAAAAACCACAGACCATTTAGCAGAATAAAAAAAAAAGAGAAACTAAAAAAAAAACTTATTCTAAAGCAGGTGTAATCTTCTCTACGCCTTCAACATGCATCAAAAGGAATGAGGTTATTACATGGATATAAAGCATTTACTGTACTTGATGATAAAACCTAACGTTAAAAACATTTATTTTGTTTTCACATTATATTTTATCATTCCAAAAGTCAGATCAGTAGGATGATTCCATTAAGCGGCATTTAATCAGTGCAATTTTTCTGCAAACCATTTAATCTTTGCTTTAGACTTTTCATTTATTTATTACTTAATGTATTTTTATAACATGACACCATTGTAAATAACCCCACGCTCAGGACGAGAAATAAGAGGTGTGAATTTGATGAAATATGACGTGTCCTTTCTTCTCAGCCCTGCTATTGATCCTGGCAGCCTGAGAAATCTTCTGTTTGTTTGTTCTGCCCACATCATCACCAGAACATTTGACGTCTCGTTCATCGCCTCTTACTTTATTTCCAAATCTGCCAATTCCAAATCAATGGCGTTAGGATTAAAAGCATACATACATAAATATAAAACTCCATGGAAGCGTGATGTATCTCTCGGCATCAAAATACCAGACGCTGGCGATTATTCACAGAGGCATTGTGTTTCTATCGACCGAGTCAGGGATATACCATCACTGGCTGTTGATCTGTGTGTATGTGTGTCAGTGTGGTGTGTACGTGTCTGATTGTTGTATACGTTTTAATGTGGTGTGTTTGTGTCAGTATGGTGTGTATCTGTAGATATGGTGTGTTTGTGTTAGTGTGGTATGTATGTGTCTAACTGTTGTGTACATGTCAGTGTGGTTTGTATGTGTCTGATTGTTGTGTTTGTGTCAGTGTGGTATGTATAGTAGTGTGGGAAGGGAACTGCCATTGGGGGGGCTGATCTCTGGTGGTGGGTTGTTGGGAGGGTGGGGGCATTCGGTCTGCACAACTTGTGATTAGATTGTCAAATTATAATCAAAATGAATAAGGCAGAACATACAGCAACATAAAGGTTTTTTTTTTTCCATGTTTTGTACACTTCAGTATTCCACACAATTTAGTAGTCTATGCACTTAATCATTCAGTAAGGAATGACATACTGCTCAGTATTTTCTACATTTCAGTATTCCGTACTTTCAGCTAAATACAATGTGTCATACTATAAAGTATTCTGTAGAGTTCAGTATTTAGTACATTATTTTATAAATGTAAAAATTTTGTAAACTTTTTTGTCCGCTTCAGTAATGTTTAGAAATTTGTAAATTTCATTAAGGTGTAAAGTTAAGTATTTTGTACACTTAAATACTTTGTAAAGTGTAGTATTTTGTACACTTCAGTATTTTATAAATACTGAAGTGTACAAACTATTCTGTATTTTGTAAAGTTTTATCATTTTTAAAATGTCATTACTTTTTTATATGTTTAGTACTTTGTACACTGCAATATTTTACTTACTTCAGTATGTTTTAATGTTTAGTATTTCGTACATTTCTCTTTTAAAAAAACTTTAGTATTTGGTCCACTCCATTACTTTGTACAGTTTAGTATTTTCTGCACCAGTATACAGCACAGTTCAATATTTAGTACCCTTTCAGCGGAGGCTGCTACATACTACAGTTCAATATATTATACATTTTATTATATTTTACTATATTATTAATTGCAATATATTAAACTTTACTTTATTGTAAATTGCAGGTTTTATTCCATACACTTTAATATTCTGTAAGCTTTAGTGTTTATCACACTGACACACATCGACATCACCAGCTACCCATGTATTATTTCATCATGTGTAGTTTATATTATAGCCAAAATAGCTATGAGAATGAATTCTATAAATCAACTGACTTAAGTACACCGGTACAGTATTGTTCAGAGCTCATGCTGAGAACAGAATCATGGTCCAAGAGGCGACGCCACCATGTGTTAGTATAGAGTATAACGTGTCTAATGTGTGCTAAAGACACTAATCACCCGGCTGTACAACATCATAAACTAAAGCAGTAAACTGTCTTCGACAGACCTTGCGTTTCTCTTGACTGAGCCAGGCTGGTGGTGTGTGTGTGTGTGCGTGTGTGTCACATTTATATGATGGAGAAACATTAGCATCTCACTCTTCCCTTAGCGAGTGTATCTCAGATCCATCACTCACTATGTGTTAATAAACACTGCAGGACAGCTGCAGGGCTACAGGCTAATTCAAACCCTCAGAAATGTGTTTATCCTCAGTGTGCAAGTGTATATTCTGTCTGTCATCATCTGTCTAGATGTTAGTGTTCATACTTTTACCTTAGGAAAAATCTTCAACAGTCTCTATTAGTCCTAAATCGCTAGCTTTAATAAAAACACATATAGCAAAACAGATTTTCTTTACCTCAGGAAAGAGGCTATTCAGGTCGTTTGTTGTGTCTGGAGTCTCCTTTAGGACAGAAACTGCGCTAACTGTTAGCATTATCAGGCACTATTTTTAGTAGCTCCATTTTCACTCGAGTTAGCATTAGCCATACTATAACCATAACAACCAATTCATTTATTTGCGCATTTGCACACTCAAACAAGCTATCAATGCATGCTAACACATTAATGGAATACATTTCCCTGAGGTAGCATTCTTAGCAAGTTTGTCACTGCTTCTTTTACGACTTACAGCCATTATCATAACAAGCTTAAAAAGGCTCAATGCTAATAAAATTCACAAATTCACAATTTAATTAAATAAATCAGTAAGTGCTTTCTGTTTTTCTTTCTTATACACTCAATCCAGACTGGATATATCAGAAATCATGCTAAGCATTTACAGCGCACTTTTCTCTCAGGAATATTTATATATATTTTTGAGTAGGTCAAATTTTTCTCCATCACAAGCAGGGAATGGAGCAAACACTAACACTAACACCCAGGACCTCATTTAATGTGAGTGTATAGAGTGTATTCACGCCCCTGACAGGCCATGAAGAAAGGTCTATTAGCGTTAGCGTCAGACTTTTCCCTCAGGATACATTCCTCTCTCCTTATTCCTCCATCAGCGAGTCTAGCCTTAATCATTATGGCTAGTGCTAACTCCCAGTGACTCATTTAATGTGAATATACAAGTGTGTAACACACACACCCACCAGATCTTTTTACTCTATTAAATATTTTAAAAAATCACCATCTGTTATTTGTAAATGGTTACCTTTAGCTTTAATGCGATTTAGCAAAAGATAGATATGCTAAAAGATAGATCTCTGCTAATGTGTGTGTGTGTGTGTGTGTGTGTGCGCGCGCGTGTGTACAGTATATGTGTGTGTGTGTGTGTGTGTGTGTGTGTGTGTGTGTGATCTCTGTCTTTGTCACACCCACACACCTTGTTGATGGAATTATGCTAAGCATTAGCGTCACACGTTTTTCTCTCAGGAAACATCTCTAATGTTTTGTTTAGCAAGTCTTGACTAGCTGTAATAGCTATAATCCTCATCGTAATAGAGAAAAATGCTAACAACACATTTCTCTTTTTTTGCTCTCTCTCTCTCTCTTAATCTTAGCAAATGTCCAAAGCACTCACACTACTACTTAGACTAGTATTAAGTTAAGAGTTAAGTTATTTTATTTATATAGCACATTTAAAACAACCAATGGTTGACCATGGATGGTATTACTAAAACACTAGCACATAGGGATCCTGAAACCCCTGCGTGTGTGTGTGTGTGTGTGTTGTCACACCCATGCTCCGATGATAGAATTATGCTAAGTATTACTGTCATGCTTCTTTACTTTTCAAGGAGTATAAGTGATTGCACCTTGACGAGGTGTAATCTTAAATATAATAGAGGAGAAGATTAGCTAACTGCAAATGCTAATCCCCACACGGGCTACACTAAATCATTAGCATCACAAGGTTTAATTACTTCACACAGATCATAATAAAAACAAAAAGCAAATTTTCACATCAAAACTCACTTATTGTGGGTGTG
>JAQMYJ010000023.1:621743-640446 GCA_030014305.1 Clarias laeviceps | reverse complement strand
TACTCATCCCCAATCTCCAAATCCTTATCTCCAAATACTCATCCCCAATCTCCAAATCCTTAGCTCCAAATACTCATTCCCAGTCTCCTAACCGTTATCCTTAAATACTCATCCCCAATCTCCAAATCCTTATCTCCAAATACTCATCCACAATCTCCTAACCGTTATCCTTAAATACTCATCCTCAAACTGCAGATCATTATCCCAGAAGACTAATCCATAAACTCCAAATCCTAATCTTGAAACCTGCAAACTAATCAGGTTAAACTAAAACACTAGAGACTAATTACTAATCCTTAAACCATAAACATTAATCCCCAAATCAAAAAAAATTATTCCTAACCCCCAAAGTAATCTCTAAAAACATAATCCCACACTCTAAATCCTAACTCCGATTTATCCCTTACCCTAAATCATAATCCCTAAGTACTAATCCCTGAATCCCACCGATGTATCCCTTAACACTATAACTTGACCCCTAAATACTTCTTCCCTCGTTCTAAAAAGTTGTCCATACAGTAAACCTTGAATTTTCATCCCTAATTCCTAGGGAATAATCACCAAACCCTAATCCATTATCCATAAACCCTTGTGGATTCACATATCATTAATCAGTTCATCTCTCTCCCTGCCGTTCTTTCTTTCTTTCTTTCAATTTCTCCATCCCTTTATCAATTTCAATCATAAAATTATCACATTTCATTTGTCTTGCAAGACATATATACATACGCACAGCTACAGTATAAATAATTACATTAAGAGACATGTTTCCCTCCATCATGTTCATACAGTTGCAGATTTAGATAAATTTCTTCCTGCTGTTGCTATTTAGATTTTTTTAAACACTGAGTCTCGCTCTGCATCTCGGCGCTGGTTAACGTGTTGTGATGATGGTGTGAATATTAATATCTGTCCCACTTTGTCGCCTCGGTGTTGCTGGATTGGGAATCTAATAATCCCTGATTGTCAACATGCCACTGTTTGCTGTTTGCTGACTGCAATTAGACTCCCGCGTTCCCACGCCGCCTCCCTAATGGAAAAAAATGAACAGAGCAGCAGCAGCAGCAGCAGCAAATCATTCTGGCACTCGGTGATGAAGGTCAAGCTCTTCAGCGAGGAAGGACAATTAATCGGAGGAAGCACACGTTCCTTGGATACTGGACACTAGGAACGACACACTGACGAGACCTTCATGCTAATACACTAATACTTTGGGGGATTTTTAGATGTTTTTCTTTTTTAATATTCACACCAAGCTTCACATCAAGGCCAGTTTGGAGATAAAATCTATATATTTTAATTTGTTGTTACTAGAGTTGAGCTCAGTACTGCACTGTTCAGGAATCCTGATGTAACTACAGCTAAAATAATGCTAACACCTAAAAAATATATATATTCTAATAGAATGTAATATATATACAGTAATCACTTCATTTAAATTCAGGCAGATTCACCGGCTAAGGCTGAGCAATATATCATATAACAGCCACCTCGCAATAAATTCTGGGTATCTGGATATCTTTTACAATTCTTGCACCATTTAAACAGCAAACTCTGATTGGATGCAGCAGATTTAATCTGACCTTTATTCTGAATTGGTACTTTTTGCTTTTATTCAGTGGTGACTTTTGTAGGATTATTTAACTGAACTTCTCACAACCCCTACAACACCACGACTATTACTGACTTTTTTTTTTCTTTTGAATAAGTTTAGGTATGAAAATCGTAAATATAAAATATAAAAGTGAATTGGATAAAAAAAATAAATTAAATAAAGAACTTTTTTGCATAAAGTTAAGTAGCAAATATTGTTGCAAATTTCATCTCAAAATGAGACAGATCCATATCCAGCCATTCACAGGACTCCTTTCTGTTACGAGAAACGACAAGCTGGGAAATATAGGGACTGCAATGTACAGTAAGTGAACTAAATGCATTCAGTAGATTTTTGAAGAATGTTGAAGGCAATAAAAAATAAGTTTACAGTCTATTAGTGTTGTTGCAGTTTCTCCAGCAGTCACTGACTTCTATAACACCCTGCTGTCTTTAACTACTGAAGTCACGGTTTCTTAACTCAATACAGAAACACAATCAACCAATAAGTTAGTTTTTATTTTCATATTAAAACTCAACCAGCATATTATTAGTACAAATATGCATATTTAAATAACCACTGTAGGCTGATTTAATCTGTTGTAATAAACTATGGGTGGTGGTGGAGTTATAGCGTTTTAAAAAATCACACAAATTTCACACTGATATAAACCAAAATATTTACTGCTTACTGTGGCTCAAAGAAAGCATGCATAAAATATTCCCTATGTATTTGCAATACAAAATATACACAAAAAATAATTATTAAACCTGCCAGAGTGAATTTATCTCATTTAGCTGTCATTAGTGATTGTAATAATAGCTGTGTCTTTAGCAGGTGTTTGTGTTTATTTTACAAAAGAATTGCAAATAACTGTGAGTAAATTATTCATAACTGTCACTTAGGCTTCTTTAAGGTCACTGAGTTTTTAATCCAAACAGAGACACGAGTGCAGATTCTGCATGTTTCTGTAGAGAGACCTGAAGCTCAATAATGCATAAAGAATACGTTTAACACGATGCCGAGGGAAACCCCGGGCTTTACCTGTTAGCATTAGAATCCTCAGATGATACGAATCAGGGCAGAGTTATGAGAAAACAAATAATTGTAATAAATGTAAAAATGTAAAAAATGCTGAAGTGTTACTGACAAATAAATTACACTTATTTCAAATTGAGTCTGTAGAGGTACTGTAATTTCCCCAAAGCTGATTATTTTCTACATCAGCACTCCCCTCAGAGGGTTTTATTCCTCCTGTATACACATGTTCACTAGTGAAATTAGATAACGACCCTGCATGCATTTTATCCATTAATAGTTGCATCTAGTGTTAGTTCTTGTTCTCGGTTACGTTTAAACACTCATTCTCTCACCAGCCTCTCGTTATTCTCTCTTAAAGTTTTAATAAGACACAAAAGAAATGATAAGGCTTGTTATGTTACTGAGATAAAGAAAGTGTATTACAAAGAATCCTGCCATAACTCATTGTGGTTTTTATTCTTTTACTTCTTTTATGTTTTATAAAATGCTGCTGTCATTTTTATTCAGTCAGAGTGAACCAACGGGTCAATGTTTCTGAAAAGAACTGCATTATATCAAGTCAAAGTGAAAAAAAAAAAGCATGTTGAAATGGATTTGCTAATTGCAGGATCACATCCGTGATTTCATATTTGTGTAAAATGGCGTGTCAGTAATATCAGGGTATTGCAGTACATTTGGTTTGACATGAGATGTACAGTAAACCTGCTGGAGTTACCAGATACAGGTTTAATCTGAAAAGAAGGTTTTTATAGTGATGTGTAAAACGGTCCATTGCGCTGATCGATCATAACGATCATTATAATCATGTGATAATGTTTTTTCACGCTGCTCAATCACCAGACAAATCATATCAAAATGAGACTTTTAACGCGTGAAACACGTTGCTGGGTTTTCAGTCGAGCGATCTTTAATTCACTTTATGTCATGAAAGTGCTAAGCCCCGCCCCTGACCTGATCCCACCCAATCAGAACCCTTGTCGCTGCACCTTTCCCACTTTACACACAAAGCTGTGTTCACATTTTCTCAAATCCTGTTTTCTTTCCTTTTGACTGTGACTCTCTGAGTGCTTTTTCTCACAAGAGCGTTCTCAGACGACTGGAAGAAGAAAACCTGTTTCTGTGACCATCAAGGCCACCTCAATCAAAATCAAAAGAATTCTCTTTTCTGCTCAGCGAGGAGAGGCTGAGAGAGAGCGGCTCGTTTTCCCGCTCGGTGGTGGGCTTCGGACAGACGAGACTCTGATTAAACGCCTTTTTTCTCTTTCTGTTTCAGACTGAAACGTGGAGAGAATGCTGTTCCAGGCATTACTGTGTGCTTTCTGGGTAAAACCGTGCAATCTTCTGTCGCACCTGAAGGAGCTCTAACGGCTTCATGGATTATACATTTAAAGACAGAAGCCTCTGTGATGATGATTGGACGAGGATGATGCCGTGTCACTCATGAATAAACACAAACACTGAATAAACAACAAAAACAGCAGGAAACGCACATGGGGTTATACATTAGCGTGGTGCAGAGGACAAACGTCCCTGTGAGTCCGAGAGTCAACGCGTCCCGGTGTTGAGGTGGTCTCTGCTTACTTCTGAGTGAGAAAATGATACAGTGGTAAAATTCTCGCCTTATCATCCGGAGATCGCTGGTTCGATTCCCGGGTGATGCTGTAACCTCTCGCAGCCGGAGGTCTAGAGAGAGCTGATTGGCCGATATCTCTCGGAGGGGAGGGATGATGAGAGGTACTTACCGTAGTGCTCCCACATTAATTACGGCTCTACAGCCAATCAGGGGCGTCTGTCCTCCGAGTGTGTGACTCCGCCCCCAACGGTGCGTGAGTGAGCAGTTCGAAAAGATGCGGTCGGCACGTGATAGTCTTCGGCCCTCCCGGCTGAGTGGTGGTAGTAGAGCCCCCTAGTGACGGGGAGGAATTGGACACGACTAAATCAGGGAGAAAATCTGGGAAAAATCCAAAAAATATATATAAAAAAAAAAAAGAAAATGATTCGACTCTGAATCGGCTCGACTGCATGAAGTGAATCAAAGATAATAAAATGCTGGATTTGACTGACAAAATATTTGAAATGTTAAATGTTATTAATTATTTCATTATCTAATCATGTACGTAGCTAACGGCACTGTGGCCTCGCATCTCCAGGGTTGAGTGTTCAAGTCACACCTCAGGTCTGTGTGTGTGTGTAGTTTGTATGTATGTTCTCCCCGTGCTTGGTGGGTTTCCTCCGAGTACTCTGGTTTCCTCCCAAAGACATGCAGATTAGGCTAATTGGCGTTCCCAAATGAGTGTGTGAGTGTGTGTATGTGTGTGTGCCCTGTGATAAATTGGCACCCTGTCCAGGGTGTACCCCGCCTCATGCCCTAAGTCTCCTGGTCCCCGCGACCCTAATTACAGGATAAAGCGGTATAGAAGATAAGTGAGTGAGTGAGTGAGTGAGTGAGTGAGTGAGTCCAAACACCTTCTGATTAGGCTAAATGTCTATGTGTGTTTGTGTGATCTGCAATGGACTGGTGATGGACTGGCGAGGTGAAAAACCCAAATGGTTAAGTTTCTGATCAGAATGTTGGAAGTTTGAACAACAGCACTGCAAAGTTGCCAATGTTGAGCCCTTGAGCAAGATCCTTAATCCCATCTGCTCCAGGGGGCGCTGTATCCGGGCTGACATTGACCTCTGACCCCAGCTTATAAAACTGGGATATACGAAAAAATGATTTTCACTGTGCTGTAAGGTACATGAGACAAATAATTAAATCTCATCTTATCTCAGTGCCCCCAGTCCCCTGGGACTCCAGACCCCATGCACATTGTACAGGATAAGCGCTGTAGAGAGTGTGTGTGTGTGTGTGTGTGTGTGTGTTGTGTGTGTTGTGTGTGTGTGTGTTGTGTGTGTTGTGTGTGTGTGTGTTTTGTGTGTGTGTACTTAGTGCTGGATTTGTGTTCTTTGTGCTCAAGTGATTCCTTAATTTTTTAATTGACTGATGTGTTTTATGAGAATGTTTTTAGCCTTGCATGCGCCTCGGATTGCGTTTTAGTTTTCTTTTGTGTTTTGCTTGTGCAGCCTGGCACTAACCCCCAACCCACTGCGAACGAATCAAACGAATCATTTTCACTCTGATTCAGAATCAACAGTGTTCTGATTCCCACTTTTCATTTTCACTTCTTTAGCCCTAACAGCTACTAAAGCAAATGTGGATGATGTTGTGGAGACGTTTGGAAATAAAGGAATTTGGAATAAAGGAAAAAAAATTGCATAAAAATAGATAAAAGAAGATGATAAAAAAAAGAAAGATAAAAGATAAAGATAAAACCAAATAAAAGTAGACACAGATGAAGAAAATACATCTAATGTCATGTGACGAATTATATTCATATATTATGTTTACAGTTTTTCAGTACATTTAGTCAGACACAATATCAAGACTCAGTATTCAAGGAAATTTTGTTCATTATTATTACAGAAACTTAAGCTGTTTTTCCTCTCTGACAGATTTCTATCTGGTGTCTCAGTGATGAAACTTCAGCCCCAGATTGCGTTCTCTCAGTCTGGAGTTTTTATCGAAGTAATCGGACAAATTGATTTTTTTTAAGCTGCACTTTTTTTTCAGCACATGAGCGGAGGTTAAACGTGGACTTCACCTCGTTCCTCTATTGTTCACTGACACGTCGACTTTTCACACACAATGAGGAACAAAAATCATCACTCCAGTCAACTTTAATATTAAACGCTTATCAGTAATTGCTTTTCAGAAGACTTTTAGTCGTGGAACAACTCTAACGATAATTATTCGATATTAAATCCCCGCTCATTGTCCCTACACACGTTATTAGCACTGAGGGCTTTTGTTTAATTGCTAGCGTGTGGGATGTGAACGTAGAGGACGGGGGACGTGAAAAGAATCCGAGTGTGAGTCGAGAAAATGAGGTGCGGTGATGAAATATTAAAGTCTTGCATCATTGTGCTGATGCGGTTATTTATTATGCGCTAATAAACCTCTTAGTGCCGGATATCATTTGAATGAACGCACTGGGAAAGAACAGAGAGAAATGAGCTGCCTGCAGGCGCACACACATACACGCACATACACACACACACACACACACACACACACACACACACATCATGTTGTCACTTAGCAGGGAGATTAGTGAACGTCAGCGCATTATTTACGAAGCAGCAAAACAAACAAACCTGGGCTCTGTCCCACATAGTAAAATTCACATCAAGTTACGGTTCCTATAACAACATCGACTGGTTTTAGGCTCCGTCCCAAACGCTGAGCTCTGTTTAGTCTTTTTATTACAACTGTATATTAGTCCCAGACGTTTTTATGGTTGCGTCCCAACCACCAAAATTCATAACTATTTATAGTTTCATCTGTTTCATCCCCAATATTAGGGATCCTGCTCAATGTCATGATCTGCAGTCACCGCAGAATTGTCGACTGGATGTCCATGATGTGACTCTCCTGAACCTCCACCCTAACGGACTGAGATCAGGTGACCGTGCAGGCCGTGTGACCACAGTGACCTCACTGTCATGTTCAACAAACCAGTGTAAGAAGATTTTAGCTTTGTTACATGGAGCGTATCACGTGATCATAAAGGGATAGACACGGTCAGGAACAACACTCAGGGAGGCTGTGGGATTTAAACCATGCTCAGTTGGTACTAAGGGACGAGAACCAGTATCTCCCCCACACCATCACTCCATCACCACCAGCCTGAACCTCTGACACACGGCAGGATGAATCCATGTTGTTTACACCAAATTCTGACCCGACTGTCTGAATGTTGCAGCAGAACTCGAGACTCATCAGACCAGGTGGTGTTTTTCCAATATTCTGGTGTCTGATGTTGGTGAGTCCATGTGACCTGTAGCCTCAGGTTCCTGTTCTTATCAGACAGGAGCGACACCCAGTGTGGTCTTCTGCTAGAGATGTTATTTGAGTTCCTGTTGCCTTTCTATCAACTTGAACCAGTCTGGGCGTTCACCTCTGGCATCAACCGGGTATTTTCACCCTAAGAACTGAAGTTCCCTTCACCGACATTCCCTGCAAACGGAACAGGGCGTAGGGAGTAGGGAGCACCCTGTGAAGTGCACTCGAAAAGGAACGCAGCTCTAGTTATTACTGTATATAAGGTTGAAACATTAACTTCCTACTAAAGCAAAGAACCAGAAATTTTAATGTTCGATTCCAAGTTGATGTTAATGTTCTTTCAGTAGTTCTTGTAGGATTCAAACTACAACATCAGCGTTTCAGCCATTTTGTGCTAATGCTCTCTTTATCTAGTGAGGTTTCTCAGGATCTGTGGATCGGAGCCTCTGTCGGATGCCGGCTGTGTGATGTGTGTGTAGATATTTGTCTCCTCCTTGGTGAGGCTCTTTATTATTCTCAGCGTGGACATGCACACAGCAGAAGAAGACATAAAAATAACTGAGTAACGCCTGAGGGCTCCAAGGGTTCACCAGGTTCAGCTGGTCACAAAAGCCAAGTGTGTTTTTGACCTGGAGTTTTCTGCACGCGCTCAGTCAGGAAGCACTCTGACCCTCACAGACCTCCGTCTGCTGTAACACAACACCGAGCATAAAACCACTTCAACACCAGCCTATAAATCTCATTTATGATCAGTTTTACATCAGGAGCCCCAGCCGCGTCTCCAAAGACACGAAGAGCCACGACTGTAAACGCCAAGCTGTAACCACACGCCGTCCCAGAGGTCTCCGTACACGGGGGGAATGTAACAGGTTTCAGCGAAATATCCTGCAATATATTTTGTACTAACTTTATATGATATAGATTTTCCAGATAGCGTTTCAGATCATGTATTCTGCACAAATGTGATTTAAAGGAACTCATTGGATGTAAGACAGTAAGGCAAATAAAATCAGTTTTATAAAACCAGTTGAAATAAAATTGTAAGTTTTTAGACATTATCAGGTTATGTTCCAAACTTCCTATCTAGTTAATATTCATAATAAACTGGACTGTCTAGCATTCTGAGGTCCTGTCTCAATCACTAGACGTCTGATTCAGTTATATTCACTAAAATACTCTCAAAGTCAAATCCTAGAATTCATCACTACTTACAGTTCTTAGAATAAATCAGCCATGTAAAGGCTCTGCTCCAAACCTTAGAATTGAGCACATCGGGTCTTTATAAATGTTTAACATAAGAATTGACTATTTAAGGCTCCGTCCCAAATACTAATCGTTCGGCACTAATTTATTATTTTTTTTTGTTAGAACTGACCTTCAGCCTCAGCCCTTTTACGTCTCCGTCTAAACGCTGACTGTTTAAGATTTCCCCCGAAACTATTTATGGTTCCTGCTACAATAGAAAATCGATGTCAGCCGTTTTAAGGCTCTGTATCTACTTAGTGTTCTTGAGAGAACGTCAGTTTTTGGACACACACTCAGACCGTTTCTGAGACGGGAGGTGTGTAAGTGCTGCTTGTTCACACTTTTACACTAAAGGGTGTTTAGGATCAATATCTCTAACCGAGCAGTGTTCAGAGAGCAGGAAACAACACACACACACACACACACACACACACACACACACACTTACATTTTCGGACACGTCGCTGTCAGGAGAGAACACACAGAGGTGTGATGAGTGTGATACTCATACTGTGTGTTCACAATCATTCACCATGACAGCAACAATTCACTCACACACACACACACACACACACACACACACACACACACACGCTACACTAATGATAAAATACACGCACTATTAATATGAAACACATGGAAAGCAGGAGCGCACTGTGGCTTTCAGTAGCTAAACAAATGAACCAAAGAGTTTATAACACACGTTACAGACGCCTCACAGACGCCTCACAGACGCCTGGGGCAGAACAGGTACACTGTACTTTTATCAAACAACCAACTGCAATACAATAAAATACATTAAATATAGTGCACTTATAGTGTGCTGTTGAAATGTTTTATTTTTCTCTATCCTTGACAGATGTGATGATCATACATGTGATCCCTGGCTTTAATAAATTCAACAGCACATGCTTTTGTTACAGAAACTGATCTTCAGGGATCCTCACCCACAGCAGTCGCTAAGTTTTAATAAATCCAAATGAACGTCTGCAGAGTTCCGTCCTTCAGACATCTATAGCAAAGAAACAAAGAGAAATCTCACAGCACACGCCGCTCAGTAAGGACAAAACCTTCACATTGTGAATGTAATATCATGATACAGTAACTCCAGCAATGCGCTAACAAGTGGAGGTTTCTGGTGTCAGGCGTCGTGACAGCGTGATCTAGTGGAGAAAACTCTAATGAAACACTAATGATACTTTTAGCTTGTTCTCCGTGTGCTTCCTCTGGGTTCTCTGGTTTTCTACCACAGTCCAAAAACATGCATTTTACGCTAACTGGTGTTCCCGAATTGCCCGTAGTGTGTGTATGTGTGCTTGCATGCCCTGAGAGGGATTGGAACCCTGTCCAGGGTGTCCTCATGGCCCGAGTCTCCTGGGCTGGGCTGTAGAGGGACAGCGCTAGAGAGAGAGAGAGAGAGAGAGAGAGAATATTAGTTCTTATTTAAAACTGAAACTAATTTTAGATAAATTAGTTCCTTAATTTAGTTCACCGCAGCAGCCTGCAGGTTTAAATTCAGAACGCCTCTGAGAAAGTCTCTAGTGTTCAGCAACCACATAGCAACAGCAAAGAACTAATCTGATTGGCTGAGTTTCACCTCTCACTCCCCTGGGTCCTAAAGTCATACAATTATTGTCGAGTGTTAAGTGACAAGACTTTTTTTGTTGAGAAATGTAACAGTGAAGACATGCACCCCTGATAGTAAGTACTAAACTCTGTGTGTGTGTGTGTGTGTGTGTGTGTGTGTGTGTGTCACCATCCCCAAGCTGTTTTATTCCCCCTACTCCACAGAGACTGGATAATTCCCTTTGAAGAAGCCGTTCCTATGGAAACGATAATGTATCAACCTAACGTAACGTAAACCTGCACTACCGTCAGAGCTGCTGTTCTAGAGAATTAATCAACAGTTAATTGAGGCCCCGCCTCCTCGTCCACTCATGCTCTCTCTGTATATACTGTAGTGTGATCAGGAGTAAAAGTTGGCATTATGCAGTGAAGTCAGCCATTTGGAGTGTGTGAGAGAGAGAGAGAGAGAGAGAGAGAGAGCGCACAATAAAACACAATGGAAGCTTTTACACTCTTTATTACAGCAGAATGAATGAGAGCTAAAAATACAGCAGAGTGAAGTGAACACTCTGAATGAGACACACAGCAATGACTTATCTGTAGCTGCAGGATGTTCTAGTGTGTGTGTGTGTGTGTGTGTGTGTGTGTGTGTCTACATATTAGCATGTAGTTTTCAAATAAAGGAACATAACACGTTAAGACACTGATTCATGACTGCGATACGGCTCTCTGTCTTTAATCCGTTTCTACGGCTCCCTGAGAGCATCAGTGATTTCCTTCCACACTGAAGAACCTGCTTCAGGTGAGACGCTGGTACAAGTCGACCTGCTCACATCTTTCCTTTGATGTTGATTATTGTAGTTAACATTATTAACCTCACCATGATCTGTGCTGTTTTCTCTCCTCTCACTGTCCTCTGTTTTCTGTTCTCTGCACATTTCGTGTTTTTCACCACTTTAACACTCCTGACTCAGCTCATGAAGGAGTTGATAATTAGCTGATGATTTGAGTCAGGTGTGTTACAGATGTCCAGAGGCTTCATTACTGAAACTGAAAAAATACACATTCAACAAAGAAATTAATTAAATTTAAACTGACTGGATGAAAGAGACTGTGTGAATGCTGATATTAGACAGTAACAGCACTGTGATGTGTAACTCTCTGTATGAGTGGGCGTGTCCCAGGTGTTGTCCAGTGGTTAATGACACTAACTCTGGGTCTCAGCGTGGGTGAGAGGAGGTCTGTACGGTCCGCAGTACTGAGGACAAAACCCACATTCACAACCAGTCACAAGATGCATGTATGTGTACTGTATGTATTTGTTGGCCAATATATACATATATGTTTAGGGACCTATTTTTTTATTCTGGATTATGGAAGTGTTGTTATAGTCAAACTGAACGCTGATTATTATCTGGAGCTCAACTTGCTTCACAGCTCATTTATGCTACTGGAATTGATGCTGCTCTAATCTTAGCAGGCCAATTTGTCTAAATATAGCTGGCTATTGTAATCCAATTAGCCAAACTCAACACACTGTTTCCTCCGGGTACTCCGGTTTCCTCCCACAGTCCAAAGATATTAGCAGGTTAGGCTAATTGGTGTTCTCAAATTGTCTGTAGTGTGTATATGTGTGTGTGCCCTGCGATGGATTGTCCCCCTGTCCAGGGTGGACCCTGCGTCTCCTGTGATAGGCTCCAGCTCCCCACAACCCTGAATACAGGATAAAGTGCTATAGAAGATGAGTGAGAGTGAGTGAACACACTGTTTAAAATAGGATGATGTTTTTTTTTATGAGGTAAAGGAGACACTTCATTTGATATGAGTTTCTATCCAGAATGCTAACGTGAAATGCTAATCTTCACTTCTTGTATAGCACAGTCAGTCGCTGAATTAGTCCTGAGATAACAAACTCTTTAAAAAGTCTAGATAAAATAGAGAAAGTTTTTAATTTTTTAAAAATAAAACATATTCTTCCCAGGCCTTGTTATATGTGTGGACTTTTACTTTGACATGTATCTCAGTATTGATTCCTGCTTCACAGGTCACTCCTATAGTCTTCAGTCTTTCATTTCATTCTAATCACAGTCATTATTTAAGCTCCTCACTTGTCCTCAGCTCCTGTCTCTCCTCTGTTACTGTAGTTTCTGTCCAGTTTGCTGTCATGGTCTCTGGTTATTTCTCTCAGTCGTCTGCTAATGCTAATGCTAATGTTGGTCGGAGTCACAGTTCTTACTGTAGCTCCTAGCTTTAGGTTCTGCTTTTGTTTTCAGTTCAGATTGCATTTAATAAAGTAAAATCTGTGCTCACGTCCCGCATCACCCCCCCCCCCCCCCCCCCCCCCCCCCCGACTCAGCTGAATAATACTCAACATTATAAAGAAACAGAAGGAAGAAGAAATACTCTGAACTACTGTGTCCCAGTTTGTTCAGCATCATCCAAATTTAATGAATGAATTAACAGACACAAGTGTCATTAGCGTCATTTCTGTATTACTCACGTCAACACATCAGAATCATATCACATACTGTATGTCACTGGCATAACAATGGCTAAGAAGACACAGTTAACACAAAACACTAATGCTGAATAAGAAAAGGTGTTATAGTGTAGAGGTTTAGCAGCAGATGAAGCACATAATGTAAACATGTACTGTATGCTAAAAGTACTGTACACCCAGACTTACTGTGATGCATTTTCATGCACCTCAATTCTGCCTTAAGACTGCACAGCTAGCAGGATTCAGACTCATGTTCTGGGGCAGGGGGAGCTCAGTGGGTCACTTGATGATCATTTACTACTGATCAGAAGGTCACAGGTTTAAACCCCAGTACTAAAAACTGCCTCATCCACTCAGACATATCCTGAGATAAACGTAAGTCACTCTGGATAACAGCGTCTCCCAAATGCTGTAAATGTAAATGTCCATGTCCTCCTTTTCATAACACGGTTTTACAAGCAGATAAGGAGTAATGTGGACGAGGATTATTAGCTAGTTTTACATCACACAAACTTCACAAGCGCTCCATCTCAGGCCTGATCTGTCTGAATATCTGTGTGTGTGTGTGTGTGTGTGTGTGTGTGTGTGTGTGTGTGTGTGTGTGTGTGTGATACTGAATGCCTCTTTTCAGTGAACAGACTCACAATGCTTTCTGACAGAAAAGAAACATGTCAAACTTTCACCACCGTACATTTATCAGTGTGTTTTTCTTACTCGGTGCAAAAAGAAAAGAACTGAAATTAAATAAAAGTTGCTGTTCGTTCTCTGTGCGACTGAACAGACGGGACTCGCCCCGAGTCACTGCATTTGTGTCTGACATCACTGTAGCTGTCACAAGTCACGGCGAGGAGAAGTCAGATATCAGCAGTATACTACTGACTCACTTTTCTACAGATGGACAAATTGAGCTGGGATTTCTCCTTCACAGGATTTTACCATAAAAATAATAATAATAATAATCACACATAGACACTATAACATGATCCCCTGAATTGACTTGAATAAGGAAGTCACTCCTTTGCGTCTGAGCCGGATATCTGGGGAAACATTGGTGACTGGAGATCTCGTCACATTGATGCCCCGTGTGTCTCTTTGGGATGCGTCTGGTGTCTGGGGACGGTTTCACTTGACTGATGTTGACAGCTGTTTCTCTGAGGACTTGACTTGGCTGCAGTCACTCGATAGTTCAGGACTGGAATTTCCTACAAGTCTACCTGAGTCTCCAATAACTACCTGGACTCCATATTAACATCAATTAACATCAACTGTTATAACTGAACTTCCAGCCTCCTAATACACACACACACACACACACATATATATATATATATATATATAATATGTGTTTCATGGAGGTTTGTAGGGCACCACAGTCCTGCCATTGTTAGCCTTGTTGCCTTGCACCTCCTGGGTCTGGGTTTGATTCCCAAGTTTAGAGAAGTTTAGGGGTAGTTTTGTGGTGTCTCACTGTCTGTACACTGTAAACTCATTTTCAAGCTGTTTGACATGATGCGTCTCGCTTTCTGATCAGACCCAAAATGAACACTCTACGGCACAAGTCGCAAACAAATCATCATCATAACTCTAAAATGTAACTCCAATACTAAACTAATAAAGAGAGAAATGTTTCCCATTCCTGAGCCGCACATCTATGAAATACTGTACATGATAAAAAAAGTGTGATTTTTTTTGCTAAAGTTGAACAAAGTGCCTGCTGAAATATTTATAAATCACATTTCATTTTCTCCTCTCCTCTCTCCTCACACTTTATTCTCAACAGATGTCTCAATCTAACCGCCGTTTATATGAGATTTTATTCCATTTGTTTTTCAGGACGCAACCAGCCGTGACTCTCGGTGAACTCAAACATCTTGAGTCTCTTTTATAAATACAACTGATTTTTTTTTTATCTATCATTTTCAATCTTACGATTGTCAGGTTCGCAAGTAAACAATTGTGATCATGCAGATATTTTATGTTTTAACATAAACATTGGTTTATAAGGATTACGAGTAAATATGTCCCAGTGGCATCACAGTCATGCAGGTTGCGTCTGAATTCTGAGCTCTGATTGGTGAGAGGTGTTGATTAATTCACTATAACAGCAGCTCTGACTGTAGTGCAGGTTTATATTCATGTGCTCGCAGTATGGAGGTGTTTATGGAAGGAGTCTCCAGTGTCAGCGCCTGGTAAGAGTCAGAGGTACAGCTGTAAATGTACAGACATCTTTGGGGCTTATTATCAACATGACAAGTTTATTAGCTTAAAGAGAGAATAACGAATGAGAGAGTGAGTGTTTTTATCTGATATAAATTGAGAGAACAGGAAGTCACCTGGAAGTGACGTTCTTTAATTAAAAACCTGCATGGTGTTGTACTGTTGTTGTTGTAGGAAGATAACCAGCTTTAACAATAGCTTGTCTTCATCTCACCGCCTGTGTACAGTGTGTAGAACAACACAAACCTACGAGGTGCTCGTGTATGATGCAGTGTTTGCATGGATGCAGCTGTTGCTCCTTGTTGCGTAACCGGTTTGCTCGCGCTCCTCCCGCTGAGTGACACGACACAGCATTTACAATAAATACACAAACCAGATAAATTAGAAATGAAGTGTTGTGAGTATGTTGGCTCCATCTGGCAGGTGTAGGAGGTCCTTCTGTCGAGGTTAATCTGCAGGTGATGAGAACAGAACGAGATCATGTGGGAAATGTTCACGCTGATGCCGGGAGCTGAGTCACATGATCCTGCATGAGAATAAAACACTAGTTTAAATAAAGATTTGTTCATTGTTCAGCGTGACTTCGGTCCGGTCCTGATGAATTCAATAAAAATGAGCAGCGTGTGTAAAGAGCCTCGCCGAGAGCGTGATGTGGATGTAAAGCTGTGAAGTCGTCTCCGCAGCACAGGACTCTGCTGTTAAACTTCATCAGAAGTCCTGAACGGTTAAGTCTTGGGATTATTAGCAAAAAGAAACGTCTACGCTTTATCCTTCATAATTTCCCCCGAGTCTCTGCCACAGATGGCTTTTTATTCACCTATTAAACAGTAATAAAATGACATCTGGTCTCTATTTAACTTTACAGAAGAAAAGGATAAAGTAATAAAATGTAGCTTTGCTCTACATCATCATCTGAAATTTTTAATTCTGGTATTTAATACAGGAACTGATCAGAAAATATAAAAATTTTGTTGAAAAATCTATTCTTCTTCTTCTTATTATTATAATTTTTATTATTATTATTATTATTATTATTATTATTAATAATAAAGAATTTTAGATTTTTTATTTAAAATACAGTGGTACCTCAAATGCCCGCCTCACAAATTTTCTCCTTAGGAACTGAAATTTGAAGCATATGAAGCATTTTCATCATACGAGCAAATGAACCAAGCCGAACTGAACACCGGCTAAGTTACGCGTCCATCCAGGAGCCGTTCATAACTTCATTGCATCATTGGAAAGGGAAGCAAAGTGAGTTTACAAATGTTTTGTGTGTTTTTTTTTTTGCATTTTGTGTAATACAGCACCATGGGTCCAGAGAATGTTATAAAGAACGGTAGCAAGAAGAAAAGCTTTCAGTTTGGTTTTTAAAGCAGCCGGTGCCAAAAGGAATCATAAATTAAGGTTAAGTCTGGTTTAATGTCTATTTATTACTGCACTTACATGTCTTTTGAACGGATTATCTGCATTTACAATATTTCCTCTGGGACAATGTGTTTCACAATACAAAATTTCACCTTAAGAACTGGCCTCTGAAACGGATAAAACTTGTATGCAGTAATTCGAGGTACCACTGTATTTATTTATTATTTTTTTATATATAACAATTACTCACTGGCCTATACCACTTTATCCTGTATACGGGGGGGGGGGGAGCCTATTGCAGGAGACGTGGGGCAAGAGGTGCCACTGGACAGGGTGTCAATTCATCAAAGGGCACACACACACACACACACACACACACACACTGACAACTCATTCGCACACTACAGTACAGACAATTTGGGAACACCAATAAGCCTACATACAGTAACACTTGCAGGGGCTTATGGGTAATACAATGGCTTGCAGGGTCATTGTGCCTTGCAGGGGCTGATGGGTAATACAATGAGGCACACTAAAATGACCGAACTGCACCCTCCCCCTTTAATGCATGTAACAGTGTCAGTCGGGGTCCTGGACACCCGAGCAAAGCGCTGGTCACAATGAAGCAAGAGCAAAGTTCTCCATGCTGCATGATGAGGAGCAACGTAGGGTGACATTCTCAGCTGAGTCAAGGCAAAGCAACATCTTCAGTGGCTGCACGTGACAGAGTAATGGCCTCCGTGGAGCAGGAAGATGTGATGTCACAGAGTGTTGCCTGAGGGAGGGCCGGGTCACGCAGCTGGAGGTCCGAGGGAAGCAGGAGGGACGGCGTTACACCGCCCCGAGCTGAAATGGACTCAGCAGGGCTCTGGGGGAACCGTCCTCACCAGAGTCAGTGGTCGAGGCCAGATGAAGACAGAAGACTTTCATCATGGAGTCACAGTGGTCACGTCCCGTCTGTGTTATAGAGCTCCAGCTGACACACCGGCACAACAAACACCAGACAAAGAAACGCAGCAAACAGGAACTTAAACAGGAATGAACGACACTCAGGTGGACGCTCATGGACACGCAGGGGAATGTGGTCCACCGTGACACAGTGACATGGAGTTAAGTAAAGATTTTATTTTACAAATTCAACCATTTGCAAACTAAATGCTTTGGGCATTAACATGTAGAATTCTTTGTCATTTGTCTCTATTTATATTTCCAGGAGGAGGAGATTAATCATAACTGTTTAATTGTTCTAATTAAAATTCTAACTAAAAGTTACTGCAGTTCTTTACACCGGTCACATGTCATGTTTACTCCATCGCTGTTCATAAATAGACAAAACCGTCATTTACACATCATGTGACCTTTAGACTGACCTTTGAACTGAAAACTCAGACAGGTTTCACATTGTTTCTTTTCAGCCCCGGCTGTAATTGCTGTAATTACGTGGGATTGATAAATATGACCTTCTGGACGAAAGGTTAGTGTTCTCTCTGACAGGTGTGTCTATTTCATCAGTCCTTCTACATGTTCTACATGTTAATTCTTTAACTGTCTCTCAGTCTGCTTGTTACTGAATGTGATGTGGTGTTTAACCCACACTGTGAAGGAGAACCTGTGCGAGTGTTTAGAGTAACTTTATCTTCAGTCATCATCATCGTCTCCTCGCATGTTCCCTGCATTCACACCTCCTCAACATTGTTTCACATGTTCCGTCTTAAATGTGCTAAAACGCTGCTTTCTCCTTCTTTCCAAAGCGGTCAGTAACTTGCGCTCCCATGACGTCTGCCGTTGTTAGCAGCCATGAGAAGCTGCAGGAGGACGAGGATGTTGCAGGATGTAAATTGATTTCCAGCACCGAATCCCTCGCAGTAGCTGTGTTTTTGCATGAAACGCCGTGTTTGGAGTAAATCCCATCCCTCAGGCGTGAGGAAAACATGGAGAATTTCACTACCTGATGGAAATGGTGGAGCTGATTGGTTGGTTCTTGTCACTTGACCTGCGGTGTGCTTGCAGCATTCTGGGATTTTTTTCAGTCTTAAATCCCGATTGTCTTTTCAGAATAAAACTGCTGTACATCAGTGCTTCTGTATGTATCATAATGCATCTTGTAAAGCAGAATGAAATGCTTTTTTTTCCTTATGTCATATGTCATATAGCAGAGGGAAAAAACAGAGTACACAAATCAAACTACGCACATCTGAGTGAAGAACACAAACACACAGAGCCTCGGGGTGTTTTTACCTCCTGGTGTTTTTTTTTTTTTTTTTTTTTTCCTCCACCAGTCAATTCC
>JAQMYJ010000023.1:584408-595882 GCA_030014305.1 Clarias laeviceps | reverse complement strand
TATATATATAATGTGTGTGTGTGTATATGGAGAGAGTCACATAGATGATGTGTGTCATGGCAGTTTCAATTACAGCTTGACATCTGGACGAAAAGAGACGCAAACACACACTCATCAGCATGCAGCCCGAGCTCACCTGATCATTAATGCGCTGGAGCCAAGAGCCGAGCCAGCTGTCATGAGCAGCGCACACACACACACACACACACACACACACACACACACACACACACACACACACACTTGCTGGCCACTTTAGTAGTGAGGGGACGTGTTTATCAGTGTGCAGTGTGTGTCTCTACATGAGGCTCCTGTCCTCAGCATTTGGTTAATTGAGAAAAACAAACAAAAACACGTGCACGCACACGCACACACACACACACACACACACACACACACACATACATACACACACACACACAATCAATCAGTAAATGAGCGTCTTCATCTTCAGTGCCTAATAACCTATCTGTTTATGTTCATACACCACACCAATACTCAAGGTACTTGTACACACACACACACACACACACACACACACACACACACACAGGTCCAAACATCTTAGTCGAGATGAGTCGGTAATTTCCCTCACAAACACATGCGTGAGAAATTCAAAAAATCAAAGCTGAAATTTCGAATACTTTATGCTAGTGTTCATAAGGCTACACAACACCTTCACAAGGCATTCATGACTGCTTACAGTCATAAGCCGGTCACAAATGTATGTAGACCTTTATAAAGTCTTAATCTAACAGTCACAAGTCTGACATAAACCTTTATGAGATCTTTATAAGGTAAGATAAGACAAAATAAGATAAAACTTTATTAATCCTGGAGGAAATTTCAACAGACACAAGCCTGACATAAACCTTTATAAAATCTTATTCCAGTATGTTTCTGACATTAATCCAACCATCTATAGTATGAAACATGTGAAGAGTTCAGTCCAGAAGATTGTGGAACCTAAACAAATTATCACATTAAAGCGACGTATTTGTTCATTAGTTCTGCTCACGTTAACTTTACAATTATTGATGAAGCAACCGTAGATCTTCCTGCTCAACTTCCCCGACTGGGACACACACACACACACACACACAAAATGGTGTCTGAATTTTTTCTGCTTTATTGACAGATGAATGTGGTTTTAAACCCCAAGCCAGACGCTCTGATCACGTACATCCGCTAATACCCCAGAGAGCACAAGCCATTCGCATGTTCCAGGGAAATCAAGAGAAACAAAAGGGGGAGGTTTTTTTACAGACACCAGGCAGGAAGTATGTCCTTATAAGGAATGAGGAGGAGGAGCAAGCATGGGAATGTTAACGGCATTAACAAACACTCAGTAAAGAGCTCAGTACCTCGAGAGTGTATTAGCAGTGATGATCTGAAGTCCGATCACGGTGTCTGAAATCTCCAGGTCTCAGCTGTGTGTGGTTAAAAGCCTCTTGCCAGAGCTATGTGAAGTGCTGAGCATTTACTGATCTCCATCAGTCTCCTCAGCCTCACGTCACCTCATCACCTCACATCGCTCTCTTTGTCACTTTTCTAAAAGAAACAGCGTTTCCTGTATTTAAAAACACTGGGTGGATTTATCAGGTGCAGAAGCTGCCAGTGTGGAGTAGATCAAGGTGCACTGTAGGTTCTACTCCATACTGACACTCTGTAATAAACACATTTTTAACACATTTTGTGGATTTATGGTTGTCAGTTTGAAAAAGGGTCACGGCTTCATGTGGGACACAACTGTTTCCATATTAGAAATAATTCAAGCTTTTTTGGAATGCAAGAATCGTTACATATCCAAAGAACCAACAAATCACTAACATACTGTATGTGTTTTATAATTTGGAGCCTTTCTTTTTTAGTAAGCATTATTTTTGTTACTTTCACTTCCAAAATTCCAGACCCCTGTGTTAGTTCTCTTAACATCAGCAGGGACATAAAAAGCCAAATGGAGTCAACGTGTGATTAAAGGGTCATGTGATTCCACTGTTCTTGGAGGAACCCAGAATCTGTTAAAAAATATAAATACTCTTCATGATGATGTGTATTTATACTTTTTAACAGATTCTGGGTTCCTTAAGAACATCCACCAAACATTATTTGATAAGGGTAAAGATGGTATTAGTCAGAGACCCCACCAAGAGGACCAGAGGAACTCTGACTGAACCTACAACAACCATGACATGTTCAATCCGATTCCAGGTTGTAACATAACAAAAAGTGCTAAATGTTTAGTAGAAGGAATAATAGATAGATAAATAGATGGATGGATGGATGGATGGATGGATGGATACCTAACAGTGCTGTTCCCTGAGAACCCAGAGAATTTTCATCTCCACGGCGTAGCCTGAGAGCTCACTAACCCAAAAACGTCAGCAATAAAAGACTTCTTTTTTTCGCCCTGGAAGACATGCGAGCTGTCAGAGCGCAGCGAGAACCGCGCTGAGTGACAGTTTGTTTTGGCGGATTTACAGATCGAGACTGGAGTGTTGGGGATTAACATCGACTCGTCCCTAAAAATGTTTCAGTTCTCCTTATTATCTCCGTCTCTCAGCTGAGTGCTCACAATAATGCTTTCCTAAAGACACGCCTGGAATATAAGCGCTAATAAACGGATAACGGAATAAATGTATAACGGAACTGCTGTTCTCACAGCCGCGGGTTCTGCTGTGAGGGCGACGTTCCTCATTTAGAAAACCAAAGAGAATTTGCTAAATTTCTGTCCAGTCCACGTGTCAACAAATAAAGCCTAACAGAAGGAAAGTTGCAGTGTGTGCAAAGTCAGGAGCAAAGCAAGAACCAGAATTAGAAACAAGACCACAAAAGGAACAGGAAGTGCAGAAGGATAACCACACACACACACACACACACACACACACACACACATACACACACATACCTGTACAAATCAACACATCCAGAACCCAAAACCTCTGAAGAGAACCAGAACCACAAATAGTGCTTGTTTCACTGAAAGCCCACAGAATCAGAGAAACCATCAGAAAGCAGAACCAGAACTACAAGTAATTAAAAAAAAAAACAATATCTACTGTAAATCAGAATCTACAGAATCAGACTTTTGAAATCAGAACCAGAACAATTTTTTTTAGATTTAGATGTAGAACCCAACTGTCAGGTCATTTCTCAGGGATTTGGTGATTTGCTGATCTGGTGTTGTAGAGCCTGTGTTTTGCTGATGAAGAATATTATTCACGCCCCCTGTCTGTCAGAACCCTGTCTCAGAGGATCATGAAGTTGGGTTCTAGTGTCAGATGAGAAGATAAAGGAAATATTTAGCATATTTAGCATTTCCAGCACCAAGAACAGTTCCGCCGTGTACCGAGAACTGGTGGGACAGCGTAACTCACCAGGCCTGGACACAGATTATTTCCTACCATCTTGCTGTCATCCACAACCTATAAAAGGGCCGTGGAGGCCCAGTCCAATGTGTAATTACATTTAGGAGTCTCACAACTGTTTCCTGTGCCAACAGACTTTGAGAACTGTGGGAAAGCTTTACCATGGAGAGAGCAGTCTGCGACAGTGTCCGCCCCCTGTTTTTCTTTGGAACCTGGTGTCCGTGTTTCACTCCGGCTTGTCAAACCGCTGCACAACATATGCCCAAGGGCGAAACGTTGGGCTTAGCATTTAAGGTTGCGATCTCCACCCATGTAAGGGGCATCTGAGGCCATATTCCATCCCCAAAGTGCCAGGAGATTTTTCTTTTTAAGATATGGGCTATTTCACATTTATTTAAGATGAGGAGACTGTAAATGCACTTGATGTTGCTCGTGTTTGCAGTTGCAGCTGAATGCAGTAGATGGAGGGCTCACACGGGGGCGGGGAGGGGTGGCGTCTGGGGGGCTTCTGTTATTCTTTGCTTGCCAATTACATTAAAACAAAAACCCCAACCACTTTGCCATGTTTTTATCAGCTTGTAAATTAAATTTATCATTAAATTATGATATTACCTCCCTGTGAATTACGCCTATGAATATGCCATGTATTTTATTTCTCCATTTGCCTAAAACATGTGATGTTACTATCTAGTTAGAGTTGTGATAATGAATTGAAATACTAGTGACAAACTGGCTGTGACAATGTGACAATGGTGTTGAGTTTCTTGAGCCATGGCCTGGGTGATCTCCTGACCTAAACCCAGTAGAAAACTGCTGATGGTGGTGAAGAATACAGGAGCTGTCAAGAAACCATCTTCTGTACATGATCTTCAGGAAGCGATCAAGCAGGCATGGGTTGAGTGAGGGACACCAGAGTACTGCAGATTTTTTTCCTGACTCTATGCCCAGCCGGATCCAGCCAGTTCTGAGGAATAGAGGACTTTATACTAAACACTGATTGTTGTAGAGCAATTTCACTGCATAGAATAATGTTATATATCTTGATCTTTTTAAACATATGAGAATGTTGAATTTTCTTTCTTTTTTTTTGTCCAGCACTGTGGAGTGTTAGCTTTTCAGCATGCTAAGAGACCTCCTCCACTTGCTCATCAGAATTCCTCTGAAGTTTGAGGAGCTTTTCATCTCTCAGTTTAAAATCAGAGCAGTGAGACCTGCGGCGTTGAGGACCGAAGGGTCGATGGGTGCTCTTATTTTTCTGCACTGTGTCAGAGGTTGTAGAGAAAAGAACCTGTCTAATCAGCCTGAGTGGAGCCTCTTAAACGGTGTTGTTTATCTCTGTGATTACAGACTTGTCCCTCAGCCTCTAATCTTTACTCCGTGTCGCAGAACCTGGTTCTTCTCTTCATTCCGCTCATGTACGGATCCTCCTGGCCAAATGCGCCTTAATTCACTTACACTTTAAGATTTACTTCTTTCACTTATTGATTTTTTTCTTTAAAAATGTTATGCGAGGTCGCTCCAGCATTATACTGTACACCATTATACAACTTTTTTTTCTTTTCAGTGCCGACGAGTCCGAATGTCTCTGTACCAAGGACTTATTTTTCTAAAACAAGGCTTCATCATTCAGCGGCGCAGGGAAGTGTCTCTACATTGAATTGCACCTACTTCAATGAGAGAGAGAAATGGAGGAGAACGTTGTCTTTGTAATAGACTCAGACTTTTGGACTTTTAATTAAATTCAAAGAGAATAGAAGATAACTTTATTATAGAAATGATTTTATAATATAATTACAGCTGGGTTTAGCATGTGTTTTAGAAAACATTAAATAAAAAACCCAGATATTGATCTCCAGCTCATTGTCCACAGTACAATCAGCCATAATATAACACTACAATAATACTCTAATAAAGTAATGTAAAATCATTCATTTTTAAATCTTATCCTTATTGATTTCATCCAGCCTGGTACAGAATAGATCATTTATCAAATGCAGCATTAGTGAAATTCTTAAAAGATTATAGTAAGATTGTATTTATTGATTTGTTTGTTTGTTTTTCTTGTGTTGAAGCGATTCATATTTACACAAGACTTCAAGGTCAGTACGGTGATGAGACTCAGAATCAGAAGAACTGTAAGAAGAACCAGAACCTTAGATACACACTAAGTGAACCCAGTGTTCTACTGCACAAATGTTTTGTCTTCTTTGTACTGAAAACTCTTCAGCATTCTTTGGTTTGACCCTTTAAACCCCTGTCTACATCAGAAAGCCAGAAGTGTCAAAAATAATTGCTGAGGAACCTTTTGGTGTTCTTTTAGAGATAGTGGATTTCCTGTGTGTAAGTGAATCCTCTCTGCTGGTTCTCTGATGCATTTCTGTCTTTACAGTCTGCAGGTGGAAAAGGTGAATCACATCTTCAGGAACCAAACAGGGTTTATTGATTCATCTGATCAAATGCTGGTTCTTCTCATATAATTTCTAATAGCCTAATCTCAGAGATCACGCTTCATCTTTAATTCTGTCCTGCCACAGGAACCGGACTTATGCATCATCCCAGGTTCCTCTGTATAATGAAGCCATCATTGGTGTGTGTGTGTGTGTGTGTGTGTGTGTGTGTGTGAGTGTGTGGGTGTGTATAATGCATTCAGGATTGTACTCTACGGATCACTGAGCACCGGTTCTCCTTAAGGCCCTCTCACTTTATCAGCTTTCTCTGTAAAATATCTGCATCTCCTTGTGAAGCCTGAGGTCGTTCCTCTGCGTCTGACTTTATCACAGGTGTTCTAAAGATGTGATCCGGACAAACACCACCTGCTCACCTGTATGGCCGGCACTGTTTAGTCCTGCATCTCCTGCATCTCAATGCTGCATGGCTCCTTATTTATTCTGTTCTCAAAAACCCAGAATATTAAACAGATGTAAAACGAGGCACTGATGTAACCCAGTTGGTCTCCTGTGGCCATCTGAGATCTGGTACCTGGAGGAGAACTAGAACCAGAACTTACTTTCTTATCCAGACTTACTTCCCAGACTTCCTAAAGAATCAGTACACAGTTAACAGTTTTAAGAGTTAAGACTATAATATAAAATATAACAGGATAAGAACCAGAACCAGACAGTGATCGAGAAACAGAACCTAAACCTGGACCTACACTTTACGGTTCTTTGGATAATTGGCTTTCCTCCCAGGAACCCTTCATGCGTATAGAAACTCTTTATTGTAGGGGTCTAATGTAGAGTGTTTCAAAAACACAGCAACGATGTGGTGTTAAATACAACAAGGTGTTTCTAAAAGTAATAAGAAACTTAATAAGAACCAGAACCAGAACTAGAACTGTCTGTGTTGATGTAAATTTACACACTGTGGTTCTTCAAATGGTGTAAAATTTGTGTTTTAGTGTGTTTTTTGCAGTGTGTTGTTTCGTGTTGTGTAATGTTGTGTGTTGTTGCAGTGTGTTGTGTTGTTTATTGTTGTGTGTCATTGCAGTGTGTTGTGTTGTTTATTGTTGTGTGTTGTTGCAGTGCGTTGTGTTGTTTATTGTTGTGTCGTTGCAGTGTGTTGTGTTGTTTATTGTTGTGTGTCGTTGCAGTGCGTTGTGTTGTTTATTGTTGTGTGTCGTTGCAGTGTGTTGTGTTGTTTATTGTTGTGTGTTGTTGCAGTGTGTTGTGTTGTTTATTGTTGTGTGTTGTTGCAGTGCGTTGTGTTGTTTATTGTTGTGTGTTGTTGCAGTGCGTTGTGTTGTTGCAGTGTGTTGTGTTGTGTAATGTTGTGGAGCTGCATGATGAAGCTCCTCCCCGTTAGATCAGACAGGTTTCTCCGTAAAGGTTCCAGAAGCAGCCATGAAAGCCAGATGAAAGCCGTGATGTTACCTCCACTGTGCTTCACCCGTCAGCTCTGGAACATCAACAGATCCTTTCTCTGTCTTTACCCTCCAGCTGCTCCATCACTCTGTTAGAGCTTCATCTCAGCTTTAAAACATTTGTGGATCATCTGTGTGTCCCTGTGTCTGTGTGTCCCTGTGTCTGTGTGTCCCTGTGTGTCCCTGTGTCTGTGTGTCCATGTGTCTGCGTGTCCCTGTGTCTGCGTGTCCCTGTGTCTGCGTGTCCCTGTGTCTGTGTGTCCATGTGTCTGCGTGTCCCTGTGTCTGCGTGTCCCTGTGTCTGTGTGTCCCTGTGTCTGTGTGTCCCTGTGTCTGTGTTTCCCTGTGTCTCTGTGTCCCTGTGTCTGTGTGTCCCTGTGTCTGTGTTTCCCTGTGTCTCTGTGTGTCCCTGTGCCTTTGTGTCCCTGTGTCTCTGTGTGAGCTCCAGTCTAACCTTCTGACTCTCACTGCTAATGAGAGAGGGTTCCAGTAGGTTCTTTTAATTTTCAGGACGTTCCAGGTTGTTGTACTGTCTCTGCCCTAGTGTGTGTGTGTGTGTGTGTGTGTGTGTGTGTGTGTGTAATCTGATTGAGTGTGTCTCTTTACTCAGCTTTAAACTGGTTTGCTTTTCTCCCATAAACAGCCCTCTGGTCTTAGTGTTAGTTTATCTTTTCACCCACGAATGCAGTGACGTGTTAAACTCAGGGCTCGAACACACACACAGCATTCAGAGATATTAACTGTTCAAACACTCATGTTATATGTAGTTTAATACATCGAGCTGTGTGTGTCAGGATATACGTTCAACTAAAAGATTCCAGTGTGTAGAAACATTTACAGCAGAAAAAATACCAGAAGCTGGTTATAAGTAGGTTGTAACTCCAGCTGTGTGACTGTGTGTCAGGATTCACTTGTAAGTGTGTGTGTGTGTGTCACACATGATACATATTTATTCTGATTGCCTGCTTATTCCTGTTATTAGTGTAATATTACGGTCCTTATTAAGGCAGCTGTAGTGTAATTACACATTGTGGTGTCATGTGACTATAATATGGGCTCAGATATGACTGATGTTATTTACAGTATATAAATGCACACTGAGTCTTAACTCTTGATTTATTTTGTGATCTCTGTGTGTGTGTGTGTGTGTGTGTGTGTGTGTGTAGTGGTGAGGGCGTTTCAGGAGTACGCAGAGCCCGAGGAGGCGACTCCTTCCTCCCCTCAGAGACGCAGCGCTCCTGCATTGGGTGATGATGAGTCGGTGGTGCTGCCGCTGGGGGAAAACGTCCTCACACACAACCTGGGAATCCCCGTGCTCGTCGTCTGTGCTAAGGTACCAATAATAAACACAGCATGTCGTATCTCTAACGGCTGATTTAAACTCGCACGGACCTGCAGGCTGACCGCCAGCTGTTCACTCGGCTCTGGCAGTGAGGGGTTTATCTCGGGAGCTCTCAGCTGTCCCATTGTCCCGTGTTTCAGTGATTGTGTGTGTGTGTGTGTGTGTGGGAGTCAGTAATGGGTGGGTGTTAGTATTTTTAAGCATTAATAATAGTCCCCTTCCATAATAACACTGGGTAATTCTCCTTCAAGGGTTTTCTCTATTTTTTTTCTTGGCCTCTGGTTTGTACATGGTAGCTGTTTTCGCAAAAAATCTATCCAGAGACATTTTTTATTATTATTATTTTTTTCATAAGGTGTAACACTTGGCAGCTCGGGATGGTGGCTTCTGGGTCGTGTTCTGAGGAGGAGTTTGTGAACAGGGACAAATTTTAGGTGAATGTCTTGGTTGTGAACCGATATGTTTGTTCTCGGGGGTGTTTGTGAACCGAGGTTTCACTGTATAACGTTATAAATATATGGATAATGTATATTTTTAAGCCAGTGGTGGCTCAGTTGGTTAAGGCTACTGGTTACTGGGTTACTGAATGGAAAATCGAGGGTTCGAGCCCAGTACCGCCAGGTGATCCACTGACCTTTAACCCTATGTGATTCATGGGCGCTGACTCGAGCTTCCTAACTGAGATATGTGAAAAATAATTTGACTGTGCTGTAAGGTACACGTGAGGAATAATTGAATCGGCACTGCAGCGCAGCTCTCCTTAACTGTCCATTATTAATTTGATCAAATCTGAGAACTTTGTTTATTAAATAGTGTTATTCTGAGTTATTTGTGAATTAGTAATTCTGACATAATCTATTGAGTTTTAGTTATTTACTTATGTTGAATTAATATCTTTTTAATTTCTTTGTGCAGTGTAGATCAGATGGACGTTGAGGAATACAAACAGTATTTTTGTTGTTTAAGAGGATCTCATGAGAGAACATCTGACTTGAATAACATCTAATGACCCCCCCCCCCCCCCCCTTCTCTGTAGTGTGATGCCGTCACTGTGCTGGAGAAAGATCACGACTACAAAGAGGAGCATTTTGACTTTATTCAGTCGCACCTCAGGAGATTCTGCCTGCAGTGTATCCTCTTCTCTCAGTTCAGGATGATAAACCAGCTCTGTGTTAGTACAGAACAGACATGCGCGCACACACACACACACACACACACACACACACACACAAATGAAAAGCTTCGACGTTTAAATCTCACAATGATCAGATAGTAAAAACAGAAGGGAGACGTTTATAAGACATGCCGGATATGTGTTTAATCTGATCAACTCTTTCTGCTGATAAACATTTGAAAACACCTGCAGTTTACACTCTGATTTGACCAGAGGAGTGAGTTCTCACCCTGTACACCACACTGAGCCGTGCCACGCCCTTCTCCTACTGATCTGATTTAATGGGAGAGTTTTTTCAGAGCTGCTGTAAAAGCTGATCATGAGAATAAAGGCAGAGGAAAAGTCTCTCCTGTCTCCACTAATCAGGAACAGACACCCTCTTGGTGCTGTGTGTGTGCGTTCGTTCCTTAACCATTTCTCTCAGATGGAGCTGCTCTTATCTACACTTCTGTAAAAGAGGAGAAGAACCTGGACCTTCTGTACAAGTACATCGTGCACAAACTCTATGACTTCCAGTTCACCACACCGGCCTTAGTGGTGGAGAAGGACGCAGTGTTCATGTGAGACACACACACACACACACACACACACACACATGCACTACAAGTGAGTCTGAACATCTCAGCTCGCTAACTGCTAGTTAAGTTAAGAATTACAGTTAAGAACAATTTGAACCCACAACATTCTGGTGCCTTCACGTGCGTCCTCATTTTCTAATTTGTTTAACCCTGACCCAAACCTTCCCCGGTACCATGGCAACCACCTCTCTAACAAGAGCTACAATAACTAGTTAGAGAACACGGGTTCTCATTACAGCAGAACCTCGTCTAATCATTCACACCTCCAGAACGACGGCGTTTGTTTTATTGCATCAGCAACTGGTCTTGTGTGTCTCTGCACTCAGTGTCCCGTGTTAATTGATGTAATTGATCTGTCTGTAGTCCGTCCGGATGGGACAACGAGAAGAAAATCTCCATCTTACACGAAAACTTCACCACCGTCCGACCTGAAGATCCGTTTGAGGATTTCATCATCAAGCCGCCAGTGCGCAAGGTGAGAGTCTCTCTCTTTCTGTCTCTCTTTCTGTCTCTCTTTCTGTCTCTCTGTGTCTCAGTTCAGTTCAGAAGAGCTTTATTGGCATGAATGTTAACAAAAGTATTACATTACTGCCAAAGCTATTAGAAAACATTAATTACATTATAAATAACATCAATCTGAATTTCTAAACCTATATAAACATCACAAACATACTAGACATGAAAGAATATCATATTAGGTAGACATAAACAAAACAACCCCTCCTCCCCTCTTACAAAGTAAATAAATAAATAAATAAAATGTTAATAATTAAAATAAAATAATAATAATAAATAAAATAACGTGTGTGTGTGTGTGTGTATACACACATCTATATACATATACACATACATACACACATATAATAATTAAAAAAATATATAACATCAATATTGACAACAATAACTATTTGAACAGTAGTGATATACAATTATTATTATTATTATAATTTTTAGTTAGTTAGGGACATTCAGGTTGCGCTGTGTCTCACTGTCTCTCAGGCTCTCACACTCGGACACACACACACTCCAGCGAGGGGAGCAGTGCGGCCTTCTCCTAAAATTATTCTCATTTTTTCACCTTCTGTTAATTTGGAAACATTTGGGATTTTGTGAGTGATGATCTCAGTGAAGGTGTTCCTTATATGTTGAT
>JAQMYJ010000023.1:560751-571169 GCA_030014305.1 Clarias laeviceps | reverse complement strand
TCTGTGTGTGTGTCTGTCTGTGTGTGTGTCTGTCTGTGTGTGTGTGTCTGTCTGTGTGTGTGTGTCTGTCTGTGTGTCTGTCTGTGTGTCTGTGTGTCTGTGTGTGTGTCTGTGTGTCTGTGTGTCTGTGTGTGTGTCTGTGTGTCTGTGTGTCTGTGTGTGTGTCTGTGTGTGTGTGTGTGTGTGTGTGTGTGTGTGTGTGTGAAAGAGAGAGAGAAAGAGAGAGAGGGATGAGGGAACGGGTCATTCCAAACTTTTAATTGAAACCAATGAAGACTAATCACGTCAGACTTCTCCCTGCAGTCGTTACATTAATTAGAGTCGTTCCAAAGTTTGCGACGTGAACGGAAATTTTTATACACGTGATAATAATGCTTCAGGGTGCAGCCACTTTTAATTGTTATTCTTAATTCAATCATTTATTTGTTGTTATTTTAGTAGTAGTATGAAAATTAATTAGTTATTAGTTTCTCCTAATTGCAATTTCATTTAAATAATAGAATAAAAAGTGAACATGTGTAATCGAGTCGAGCTGCAGAAACGAAAGGTGTCTCCACCTCACCGCTGTCCATGGTGCTGATCATTAGCACTGCAGCTGTCAGTACAGTCTGGTTTAACCTCATCACCCTCTGTATCCTGTCACCTAATAACAAATCTATTCACCATCACACTCACTTACAGCTTGACCTTTGACCCTTCATGGTGTGTTAGCCAATAAAGAGCAATAAACCTCTGTGAAAAGAGCGCAGCGGTAGTAACGACTCTCAGGAGGAGGTAGAGGACAGAGAACGAGGGAATTCCTTCTGACTCAATCTTTAAAGCAGCAGAGAAGCTGATCAGTGACCTTATATTTCACCTCTGTGTTTGACCTTCATAACTTAATCAGCTTCTTCCTTCTTCCTCAGGAAAGGAAAGGAAAGAACGAAATGAAGGACAAAACAAATGTTTTGTCAGTTTGTGTGATAGAAGACACATACAGGTATAATGTAACCCTATAGACACATTGACACTACAGTACATAAGCAGGAAATACGTCTGAAATGTTTCGGAATAAGCTGTTATTAGTGTTTATGTGATAAAGAGCTTCTGTATATTTTAGGTAGCTTCCTGAGCGCCGTGTACTTTAAAAAATAAAATAATAAAGGATGTGTGACGGTTAAACCTGTTAAACTCCATATACAGAGCGGTATTTATATATAAATCAGCTATCAGTAAATGAGTATAGCGTTATGTAGCTTTATAAACTCTAAAAGTCGTCAGCATTGCTGTATTTTGCTGAATGTTTGAGCAAAGATTCTGTAATATTCACCTCAAAACCATCCCTTTGTGAGAATTTGTCTTTCTGGTTTCATCGCTCTTTCACAGACGGAGAGTTTGTGCAGATTGTGTGAGCAGAAGAAAACCCTGAGGACATGCACTAAATCTTTGAATTTTTGCATCGTTATTGTTGTAAAGCGACCTTCATCATACAGGAGACATCATTAAATAAAAACTCTCTCTTAATGACTCACAGATACACACATTAAATACGTCTGTTTGACATGGGCTCTTTAAAGAAATGATTCAAAGGGGTAAAAAGACAGACAGACAGAAAGAAAGAAAGAAAGAAAGAAAGAAAGAGAAAAAGAAAGAAAGAAAGAAACAGAAAAAGAAAGAAAGAAAGAAAGAAAGCCCTGAACGACTTTGTGCAATTGTATAGTTTTGTATTGTTATTGTTGTAAAGCAATCTTCAGTGTGCAGATGTTATTCATTCAGAATAGCCTTCTACTGACTCTCTCTCTCTCTCTCTCTCTCTCTCTCTCTCTCACACACACACACACACACACAGCCTCTGTGTGATGTCTCATCATTCTCGTGCCTTTCAGAACTCACTTTTTTTATATTTTATTTCTTTCTTTCACATTGATGTTTCAGTAAATTTCAGAACACACACACACACACACACACACACACACACACACAGATTCTTTACAGAAAGTGATTATTTCGCTCTGTCAAACTCTGTGTCGGGGTGAAACAGTGAGCCGTCATTAGCTGTAACACACACACGGCTCTGACGTTTCCGACGTGCATCGATCTGGTGCTGGCCAGTGGCTCGAGGCCAAATCAGTGTGGTAAGTAAATGACATCGTTCACACACACACACACACACACACACACACACACACACACACACACACAGTCTGCTGTAAAGTGCACTGATGAAACATGTGGTCAGTGACGAGGTTCTCTCGCTCTCCCTCTCTCTCACACACACACACGCTCATTAAGTGTGAAAGCTAATTAATTACTTGTCTGTTACATTTCCCTGGGCTCCTGTAAACGAGTCCACGTCTTCATCATGTGAGTCACTGAGGACGTGGAGCTCACAATTCACGTCTGCTTTATTACGCCTCTGTGACGTGAGACCACGTGAGACAGGAACTACAGCATTCTTCTCGTTACAGTCAGTGATTAATATGAAATAATTAGAATTATTGCCCGAGAGAGAACAAGGTGTTAGGGCTTTTTCTACATTAGAGGTCAGAGGTCAAGCTGTACAGAAGAGTAATGGTTAATTGATTTCTGTAATTTGAAAGAAGATCAAATACTTTTAGAACACTTTGTTGCGACATGTCCTAGGTCGAGCCGCAACAAGAAAAGGAAAAAAATATAAATAACTAAACAGAGCGTGAGTGTGTTCACTTGGTGTTTGTTTACGAAGTGAAATTACGCTTCTCCAGAACGAGTTTCAGAACCCGACACAAAATAGTGAAGTACCTAAGTCCACTGTTTACATCCACTGTCTGAGTGCTCTGTCTGGATCTACTGTCTGTGTTCTCTGTCTGGTTCCACTGTCTGAGTGCTCTGTTTGGTTCTACTGTCTGGTTCTGCTGTCTCTGAGCTCTGCCTGGTTCTACTGTCTGTGTGCTCTGTCTGGTTATACTGTCTGGTTCTACTGTCTCTGTGTTCTGTCTGAGTCTACTGTCTCTGTGCTCTGTCTGGTTTCACTGTCTGAGTGCTCTGCCTGGTTTTATTGTCTGTGTGCTCTGTCTGGTTCTCCTGTCTCTGTGCTCTGTCTGGTTCTACTGTCTCCGTGCTCTGCCTGGTTCTATTGTCTGTGTGCTCTGTCTGGTTCTACTCTTTGTGTGCTCTGTCTGGTTCTACTGTCTGGTTCTACTCTTTGTGTGCTCTGTCTGGTTCTACTGTCTGGTTCTACTCTTTGTGTGCTCTGTCCGGATCTTCTGTCTGTGTGCTTTGTCTGGTTCTACTGTCTGTGTGCTTTGTCTGGTTCTACTGTCTGAGTCTACTGTCTGTGTGCTCTGTCTGAGTCTATTGTCTGTGCGCTCTGTCTGAGTCTACTGTCTGTGCGCTCTGTCTGGTTCTACTGTCTGAGTCTACTGTCTGTGCGCTCTGTCTGGTTCTACTGTCTGAGTATACTGTCTGTGTGCTCTGCCTGGTTCTACTGTCTGTGTGCTCTGTCTGGTTCTACTGTCTGTGTGCTCTGTCTGGTTCTACTGTCTGTGGGCTCTGTCTGGTTCTACTGTCTGTGGGCTCTGTCTGGTTCTACTGTCTGTGTCCTCTGTCTGGTTCTACTGTCTGAGTCTACTTTGTGTGCTCTGTCTGGTTTTACTGTTTTGAGTCCACTGTGTGTGCTCTGTCTGCTTCTACTGTCTGCTTCTACTGTCTGCTTCTACTGTCTGCTTCTACTGTCTGAGTCTACTGTCTGAGTCTACTGTGCCCACCCTCTAAGGTCACTGACTGAGTCTACTGTACTGAAAATGAAAAACAAACAAAGTTAAAAAGACAGACAGGCAGCAACATAGACAAAAATATATATAGGTAGACAGACAGACATACAGTTAAAGACAGAGTGATGTGTTGGAGTGGGAATCTGCAGGAGTTTATTATAAGGAGGTTTAATCTTTAATCTTTACCTTGGTGAAGAGTGAGATGATAATTAGAAATTATAATTAAACAGTCATTTCAGGTGTGTGTGTGTGTGTGTGTGTGTGTGTGTGTATGTGTGTGTGCGTGTGTGTATGTGTATGTGTTCGTGCGTGTGTGTGTTAGCACAGTGCAGTGATGTATGTCATGTACATTTGCATGAACAGTGTATTTTCAGTGAACCTTATTCCCTTATAACCCTACAAGACTTTAGTCCAGGAGATAAACTTCACCTGCAGCACCGTCAGCTCACCTGGAGCTCTGCACACACACACACACACACACACACACACACACACACACACACACACAAAATGTGCAAAATGCTATACAATGCCAGTATAGAATAATTAATACTTGTACAGATTTATCTATTCAGATTTAGATTTTTTGATTGATTCCTTTTCTTTTATTAAAAATCTCTCTGTACAGTAGCAAGAAAAAGTTTGTCAACATTTTAGAATTTTATGGTTTTCTGCATTAATTTGTCAATAATTTGCTCTGATCTTCATCTAAGTCAAGTCAAGACTATTGACAAATATAATTTCCCTAAAAGAATAACACAAACGATTCTGGTCTTTCATATCATTATTGCAGTGTTTTTCAACCACTGTGCCGCGGTACACTAGTGTGCCGTGAGAGATCGTCAGGTGTGCCGTGGGAAATTATTCAATTTCACCTAATTGGTCTAAAACATTTTTTGAAAACTAATAAGATCATAAAATACTTTTTCTTTGTGTTTATTTGATTCCTGTTCAAGACACTTCGATAAGAATGGCTGTATATTGTTAATATAGGCTACAGAGTTTCATTTTTTTACAGTTTCGATTGTTGGTGTGCCTTGTGATTTTTTTCAATAAAAAATGTACCTTGGCTCAAAAAAGGTTGAAAAACACTGCATTATTGAACACACTCATTTAACATTCAAAATGGTAGCGAAAAAAGAAAGTGAACCCTTGGAAATAAATAACCTCAATCAGGCACTTTCTGTAGGTGTGGATCAGACCTGCGCATCGTTCAGGAGGAATTTTAACATATTCTTTCTGGCAGAAAGGCTTTACCCCTGTCATAGTGCTGGATGTTCTTTCCAAATAGTTAAATCTTAAGTTGTATCAGTGCACAATACATTTTTCCAATACTGCTGAGCCATGCAGCAATGTTCTTTATAGTAAGCAGCAGCTTCTTTTGTTGTGTCCTGCCTGGACACCCTACTTGTTCATGTACTGTAAACTCATAAAGACACAGTTGTTAGTCAGTTGCCTTCAAATGCGCAGTTGATGCCTTCAAATCTCAAAACTCTGGGTTGTTTCTTTCCCTCATTGATGAATCTTTGTTATACTCTTTGGGTCATTGAATTTTAGAATTCTCTCAGAGAGCTCCTATCTTAGCTTAAAAAGTCCTAGCTGGGAGTCCTAGACTAAAAGTGATTTAGGAAACTATTCAGCGCAACTCTGTGTAAGGAAAGTACAAAAATGTTTATCTTAGTGAGGAGGTGTGGTTGAACCGTTGGTAGGCGTGACGTAGCAATTCAAGGACTGTTATTGGTTGATAAAAAAATCTGTAAAGGTCTTAAAATGTGCTCTTTGTAAAAAATAGAATGTATGATATTAGAAGAAACAGTGAAAGGGCCTCTGAGTGGCGCAGTGGTAAAGTGCTCGCCCTATCATCTGGAGATTTGATTCCTGGGTGATGCTGTAACCTCTCTCGGCCGGTGTTACGCCTCCCCCAACGGTGCGTGAGCAAGCAGACAAAAACATGTGATTGTCTTTGACACCAACTGAGTGCAAGTAGTAGCTTAATGTGGGAGCGCCCTAGTGACAGCGAATTGGAATTGGAGACGACTAAATTCCGGAGAAAATCAGGGAGAAAAATCCCCAAAATAATCAAAATCATGATGTTTGTATATAAAGAAATTGTAAAATCATGAATGCAGGCTAAAAATCCGGAGGTTAATTAAAATGGCCAAATGTTGAAAATGTGTTTACTTTTAAAGATGAAGAAGTAAAAGAACAAGAAAGCCAAATAGGACAGAAGCTTTTAGCTTTACGTTCAGTGTTTGGAGAATATTTATTCTTTCCTCCATTTTATCCTCTGCTATAGAAACTTCTAAGCCACTTAAAAGTCCTCCTTTCTACTCTTAACAATTTTTACCTTAGAAGCTGTTTTTAGGGCTACGATGTTTCGTGAATCATTTTCATTTTCACTAGGATTTAAGGGGAAATTCTATCAAAATATCATAATTCTAAGAATTTTCTTGGAATTTCATCACTAGGAGCAACTTTTAGGCTTAAGAGGCTTTGTGAATACGGGCCCAGATCACATTAAAAGACAAATCAATGCAGAAAACCATGAAATTCCAAACATTTAAAATCATTTTTCTTGCCACTGTATATACATTCTTTCAGAAATTTAAGAAAGTGTAAAGAGTGATGTAATACATTATGTGACCCCTTATCTAATGCATAATTTGTATTACTTCTCTTATGTGATGCAGGCTGTGAGCCGAGTCCTGCTCCCAACTGTTCCACCGGACCTCAGGGTTTGCGCAAACATTTCCCAAGTACCAAACTGCACTGTGCCGAGCAGCGGGCGGAGCCTGAGCGTCTGTTTCAGCCCTGCTTTAGGGTCACCATGGCCAGAGTGAATGCTGAAGGGCCGTCGTAGGACCCCTGTCACCTGGCAGGTGCTTTTATCCAATCAAAATCAGAATCCAAGTCAAACCCCAGCCTAAGCAGCTGATGGTTAATGGCCCTGCTTAAGGGCTTAGTGGTGCTTTGGACCTTCTGGGATTTCCACCTGACACCTTCCAGTTTTTAGCACAGGAAAAAATGAATATGACAAAAATTGCACCACAGTGGTGGTGTTCTTCTTGTTGTTGATGGCATGGACTCAAAGTAGAAAGTTATCTCAGGTGAGGCAGCCAGGGACATGGAAAAGGAATCCTACTGTAACTTGAAGGAGCATGAAAATGATAATTCGAGTTTGATCTTGGAGCAAACAGAGAACTACTAATGTGTTGAAACACCACCCCCTGGTGCTTAGGAAGGTGACATAGGACTTTTTTAGATCAATATTTTGAAAACGAGCTGGGAGTTATGAATCAGTAAAGTCTTACTACCTGGGCCACATCAGCCAATCAGATTTCAGCAGGCAGATTGATAAATCACTCAGATATACACTATTACAATATAATATGTTAACATTATTTTGAATCTACACAAATATAAGTAAAATCAAGACATTTTCACCTCCAAAATGCAGAAGCCAGGGCCTGTTGAATTTCTGATCTTTTTACAGATGGTAAAGCATTAAAGGATTGTTAAATACAGCACTCTCCACAATTATTGGCACCTCTGGTTAAGATGTGTTCTTAGGCTTCTAATAAATTCCTTTTTTATTTAAAAACCTTTTATTGAAGTACAATTATTCAGTGGAAAAAAATCCCACGTTAATAATTTTTTTTTTTTACATGAAATCATGTGTGCCACAATTATTGGCACCCCTGATGTTCACTCACTCACTCATCTTCTATACCGCTTTATCATGTATTCAGGGTCGCGGGCACCTGTAGCCTATCCCAGGGGGCTTAGGGCACGAGGCAGTGTACACCCTGGACAGGGTGCCAATCCATCGCAGGGCACACACACATGCACACATGCACACAGTCACACACTCATTCACACACTATGGGCAATTTGGGTACGCCAATTAGCCTAACTTGCATATCTTTGGACTGTGGGAGAAACCCACCAAGCATGGGGAGAACATACAAACTCCATGCACACAGAGACGGGAATCGAGCCTGGCTGGGAATCGAACCCGGACCCTGGAGGTGCAGGTTCTAACCACTACACCACTGTGCCACCACCCCTGATGTTAATACTTCGTAAAACACCCTTTTGCCAACAAGACAGAACTTACTGTAATCTCCTCCTATAACATTTCACAAAATTGGAGAATACTGTACAGATATAGAGGGATCTTTGAATATTCCTCTTTCCAGATCAATCCTGGGTCCTCTCTTATGCATTCTCCTCTTCAGCTCACCCCACAGGTTTTCAATTGGGTTGATGTCTGGGGACTGAGATGGCCGTGGGAGTAGCTTTATTTTGTGTCTGCTGAACCATTTTTGTGTAGATTTCACCACATGTTTTGGGTCAATATCCTGCTGAAGCACCCAATGACGACCCATCTTCAGATTTCTAGCAGTGGCAATCAGGTTGTGATTTAAAATGTCCTGGTAATTCAGAGAGTTCATGATGCCATGCAAGGTTCCCAGGGCCTTTGGAAGAGAAACAGGCCCACAGCATCACAGATCCTCCAGCATAGTTCACAGTCGGCATGTGGTAGCAAACTCCAGGCGTTTGTGGATAAAAAAAAAGGCTTTTTCCTTGCATGCCCCCCAAACAGCATGTTGGCATGTAGATATTGTCTGATGGTTGTTATGGAGACTTTGTGACCCCAAGATGCCACTTTTTGATGCAGCTCTCTAACAGTGAGGTTTGTAGATTTTTTTTTACTTCTCTTACTCTCCTCCTCACTGTGCGTGGTGGCAAGATAAACTTGTTTCCTCATCCAGCCTTGTTTGTCACAGTTCCAGTTGTTTTAAACTTCTTCATGATTCCTCTGACTGTAGATATGAACAAGTTTAGGCAAGTGGCTATTTTCTTGGAGCCATTGCCAGACTTATGAAGGTTGATGCACATCTGACTTACTTGAATGGGGTGTTCTCTTGTCTTTCCCATGTTAAAGACTGGATAAGAAAAATAGGCCTCTGTGTCACATCACATTTATACCACAGTCGTGATTTATTCATTAAAAGTTTCTAGATACTCTGATCAACTTTAAAAACTACAGAAAAAAAAATACAAAAATGCTTCAATTACATAAATTTTTTTTAGGGGTGCCAATGATTGTAGAACAGGTGATTTTATAAAAAAAAAAAATAATAATAATAATTTTTTTGTCGTTTTTTGTATTTTTTTTTTTATTCACTGGAGTTAAAGGAGTTTAACTGGAGTTAAAGGGGTGGATATACACTGATCAGCCCTAACATTAAAATTAAGCTCAGTATTGTGTGGTTTCCCCTTGTGCCATTTCTGGAACCTCAGGACATAACTCCACAAGACCTCTGGGGTTTGCTGTGGTGTCTGGCACCAAGACATTGGCAGCTGATCCTTAAGAGCTGCGGGTGTGGGATGATGCCTCTGTGAATTGGACTTGTTTGTCCTGTGCATTCCATGGGGCTCGATTAGGCTGGGATCTGGGTAGTTTGGAGGTCGGGTCAACAGCTTGGGCTCTTTGCCTGCCAGGCCTTGTGTGGGGTGGGCTGGGGTGCACTTTCTGTTGAGTTTTGCTATGCTGGCTTTTCTATGAGATTAGGCTAAATGGGCTGGGGTTTGGTCCTTACAGGCATAAATGAGCCTTGGGCGTTCATTATCCTTTCACCAGTTATGGTATATAATTGATAATCAATTTTAATGTGTTAATGTTTTGTGGTGTTAATGTTGTGGCTGATTGACGTATTAGACAGCAAGTAAACAGTCAATCCTGGAAGTTCATAGGTTGGAATCAGTAAAAATGGGGCTAAATTGTGAAGTCTAGATGTCTGGATCAGAGCATCTCCAAAACAGTATTAAATAGGGCAGACTGGGGTATCCTCTGTTTTGGGGGTGTTCTTGGTACTGTATGTATCTGCTAATTTAAAATTCAACTCAGATCTTGCATAATGGCACATTAAATTTTATTTATTTTTATTTCCAAACTCACTGTTACAATGTCTGTAACATGCATATGGATGTTTCCCGGACATCCACCATCTAAAAAACATTGATTTAATTGACGTACATCAATTAGTATACTTCATCAGCAACATGGCAATGGTGTTCCCTAATGACTGTGGCTTTTTTCATCAGAAAATTGTACCCTGACACGTTTAGGAGAATCTGTGGGGTGTGATAGACAAACAAGTCTGCCTCATGTCATGTCCTACTTAACCAATCTGCTGCTAACATATCTGTGCAATAAACATATTTATGCAGATGATTTTACAGTTTTGGCTAATCTGTGAATTTTCCAAATAGATGTCTTACAGCTGAATTAGAATTTTGGCATAAATTATGTGCAGACTTAGGATAAAGTCCAGGATGTGTTGCCATAGATAGAACTGTGTGTGTATTTCACTTTTGAAAAGGGAATATATAGTGATTTTAATCTTTATAATTAGAGCTTCTTGTCTCTTGTTGTTTCTTTGATGAACAAATTTGCATCTTTGTTTCTGAGAATTCAGTGGTGTGACATCTTTGTAATGTACTAAAAACTGTGAATAAATATCATTATCAGGAATACCAAGAATAACCAGGGGGGTGTTCCAGAAAGCAGGTTATGTGACATACCCGGGTAAGTTTAAGAGTCAGTTAGTGGATAACCTCAACTTTCGGTTCCAAAAACGGAGGTAACTTTCTGGGTATGTATGTAACCATAGCAACTTA
>JAQMYJ010000023.1:449093-459457 GCA_030014305.1 Clarias laeviceps | reverse complement strand
CAGATGGTGATGGGTTCCCTGTTGAGTCTGGTTCCTCTCAAGGTTTCTTCCTATTACCATCTCAGGGAGTTTTTCCTGCCACTGTCGCCCTCGGCTTGTTCATCAGGGACTATCTGATCATTCCGATTCTTACATGTTTACATTCCATACAAACTTAAATAATCATTTTGATAAAAGTGTGAAGCTGCTTTGCGACAATGACAATTGTTAAAAGCGCTATACAAATAAAATTGAATTGAATTGAATTATTTTTATCCTCTGTGGCCGCTTCTACTCCACTACTCCAAAACCTCTGTCTTAAAGAGTTAAAAAACATTATACCTAATTCATCTCAAATCAAATGTATTGTATCTGTGTGACTGACAGAATAATGGCCAAAGAAATCCACAGAAATATAAGTTTTAAATCTGGCATCACTTAATTGAGATGAAAGACATTTCATAGTAAAAAAAAGTGCTTGGACCCCGAGGACATCCCTAAACAGCAGCATGGATTTAAAACGTTATTATGAAACGCAGAGTTAAAGGAAAGGAAAACAGTAAAATGAACACAAATCTCTCATCTTGACTTCATTCACACTTCAGTCTTTCATTTGTGTGTTTGATCTTTTGCCAGAGCCCACACGGTGATAAAGGTCAAAGGTCAGCCTCTCATCCCGTCAGCTCTGTTGTGATTTATGGGGTCATATTTGGGTGGTGTGCCACAATGCGGTCACATGATTAATCCTCTGGAGCTGCGGTCCGAGCTGGAATGTGGTGTTAGATGTCTGGAGGTCAGCCGTGTGTTTATCGTGTCCTTCTCATGCCTGTTGCCACAAAAGTCTTTAATTAGCGGCACAGACTAAGAGGAAAACAGCTTTAATACCTCACCGCTTCTCCTGTTTCAACTGTTACCACAAAGCTAAATATTTCTTTAACCAAACCTACAATCTGAGCTTTACAAAAATCCTGATTAGATCAGAACCATGTCCAAACATCTGGATGCTGAAAAAAAACAAAAACACTTTTACACTCTAAGTTATTATACACATATATAACTTAGTTTCTGAGTCTCCTGGTCTGTATTAAATTCATTTAGGTGCTAAAATTGAGAATTAAAATAATAATTTGGAGTGAACACAGAAAGGCATCATGGACAAAATCAAATGACTTGCTTTGTTTGACTGTTTGTTTGGTGCTCCTTTAGAATGTAAAAAAAAAAAGGTCGCTAGTCTTCGCTGGCAAAATGGCAAAAAGTGTGGCCAGAGGGGGGCGGTGTTTCGATTAGTACTCAGTTATTTCAACCTGCAAAAAAGCATTGTATTTTTAACACCTCCTCTGTAAAAGTCTCTCGGCATCCAGCTGCCACGCGCCGTTAGGTACGACTTCAAATCTCTCTTTGCATTTGTTTGCTTGACAAGGTCACCTGAAAAAATCCCACTTTCCCATTTTTACTGTGCCAGAGCGCTGTGTGATGGCATAAAACATCTGGGAGCACTGATGGCATAAAACATCTGGGAGCATTTCTGTATAATATTGGGACTTAAGCACAAATCCTCCAGTGATACAGACCCTGCGGCCGCCACTGACCCTGTGAGCACTGATTTTCTTTACATGATTATGAATTCAGGCTTTTGTTTTTTGTCACCTTTCTGAGTGAGATTTCCCGATATTACTTACAAACACTAAAGTTTTACTCCATGTTTTGTAAGACCTGAGCTTAAAGATTCATTTTCTGATTATCTACCATAACTTTAATCATCAGTTACTTTTGTCCAAATTATATCCAGTAGAGTTTAATAACATTAACATGGTATGGATGAAGCAGCAATAGTGTTTAACTGTAATAAACCATAAAGTCTAATCTCCAAACTGCAAATCTAATCTCCAAACTGTAAACTCTAATCTCAAAAGAATACAGTCTAATCTTCAAACTGCAAAGTCTCCTGTAAAGTTCAATCTCCATACTGTAGGTCTAATCTCCAAACCATGAAGTCTAATTTTGAAATCATGAGGTCTAATCTTCAAAACGTAAAATCTATCCTTCAAGCTACAGTAAAGTTAAATCTCTATACTGTAAATCTAATCTCTTAGTGAACAAAGCACGGCTACACACAGTGTGTCTTTTGCAGTGAATTTTACTTTTACTTATTTTTCCTGTTGTTTTGTTCTTCCCTAGGCCCCACCCCTTCTATGTCTCACCACTCGTCTCTCTCGTTTCCATCTCTCTCCCTCCCTGTCTCACTCTCTCTCTCTGTCAGTGTGAATGATTTAAACAGAGGTGACTTGGCACCGGGCCGCTCTGCCACCTCAGCTAATGAGAAAAAAGCCGTTTCCATTTCCAGCCGAGGCTCGGTGTGTCAGCGAGAGCGCCTCTCCTCCTTCACCAGCAGAATCTCTCTCTCTTTATTCCGTCCTTAAAGATTGGAGCTGTTTGGCTTAAAGGACGTTTCTATTTTATTTTCTGATAACACGAAACCAGCATTTATTAATGACACGTCTGCTCCGGAAAATACAATGTCACGACGTCACCGACCTGTTACACAGAAATGAGTCTTTATTCTGTCTCTTCTGACAAACTCTGAGTTATTTATTTATTTATTTATTTTATATACATGACTAGTGGCGATATCACATTGTTTATTTAGTGCTTATTAACAAGCTGAAAATCAAACCTGTGTTCAAAACTATAATTCAGGATTTAAATTGATGTTTTTACATTATTGATTTAAATTATATACTTACTGTATAGAGCCACACACACAATCTGTACACCACAAAGTCCACTCCCCAAACCATAAAGTCTAATTCCAGAAAGCATAAAGTCTAATCTCTACACCACAGTGTCCAATCACACTAAACGCAAAGTCTAATTCCAGTAACACAAAGTCCAAGCCCAAAACCAGAAAGTTTAGTCTGCAAAACAAAACTAATTATCTAAATATAAAGTTTATTATACAAACTATAAGATCCAATCCCCAAACTCTAAGCTTATTACAAACCTGTAAATTATAAACCCTGAGACTGGCCCCTGTCTGTCTGTCTGCTCTGTCTGTCTGTCTGCTCTGTCTGTCTCTGCCCCGAAGCTAAGGGGTGAATGGAGCTGACAGGTAAAGGAAGCTTATAGCTAACAACTTAGCATTGAGCCTCACTCACCTTCCACAGTACAGAGTCAGGTGCAGGTACAGTGTACAAACTACATGTTATATACATGACAGTACATGACGTACAGTACATACGACTTCTGTCTCTCTTTCTTTCTTTCTTTTCTCTCTCATTATTCCTCAGCTACAGTAACATCGTAATTCCATGGTTTTGGCTGATTGGGTCGGGAGCCACAACCCAACATGCAGCAATTAATCTCTTATTGAGCTCCTACATCAGAAAACTCTCTCCCTCTCTTTCACACACACACACACACACACACACAAAACCATATGTGTATTAAAGAGTACTAACCCTTGCACTGCTGTTCGATATGGGCGAGTGTGTTTTTGACACACACCTTTCAAATTCTGCTGGAGCTCAGATGGTTTCTGTAAACACACACACACACACACACACACACACACACACACACACACACAGTTTATGACCCCTGCTGTCATCACCCGGTGGTTCTGATGTCAGCATATGCTGCACACAAGGTGTGTGTGTGTGTGTGTGTGTGTGTGTGTGTGTGTGTGTTCGACAGAGGGAGAGAGAGAGCACCCAGCCATTATTCTGATGTGTCCCCATGTAGGGGTCAGGACTAACAGCCACATAGCTTACAGTGCAAAAATTTGTACACCCCACCACAACAAGCCTTTGCCCTGGAATCCTTCACAAGTTAAAACATACAATATAAACATTATGTAAAATCATTTTCTCATGTGACAACCACGTTATACATTTCTATTTTCTACTTTAACCTAATGCTATACACACGTTTACAAAAAAATAAAAATAATAAAATAGGTAGAGTTTCTAATGTTTTCGATCAGACTTTATTATGGTCCATTAGAGAATTTCTGCTTGGTATTAAACACCATCAAGTCCACCTTTCACATGTAATGTGACAGAAATAGAGCGCTTTAGAAACCATTAACACCAACACATCACATCAAATAACCAGTACAAATCAACACATTAAAATACATTAGGAACCAGTAGAACTCTATAATGATTTATAAATATTCCATCACTATTAGTGATATATACAGTATGTAAGTGTAAAGGAAAATAAATGCAGACTAAACTATTCCTCCATTCCCCTCCTACCTGCATTTATACAGTTGTGTGAAAAAGTTTGTGCCCCCAAACCTGAACTTGTGCTGAAATGTCTGGTGTATTAAAGCATGTTCCATTATTCTGCACAATCAAAAGTCCAGTGTGACTTGAACATCCCTGGTGTTAAAGTTTTGGTTCGACATGTGGCACATTCTCTCTCTCACACACACACACACACACACACAAATAAACTTAAAGTCTCTGACACATAGTGCTTCCTAAAAGGTCTGTCTAGACGATTCAGAGCTTAGATAGAGCAGAATTTTCAGACCTCATCATAAGGATTAGGCAGAATGATGACTGTAGAGTTGTAAGTTTGACCAGGAAAACGGCTTTACAGTGTGACGTAGCAGCGCAAGCTCTATATACAGTGCAGTATGTGTGAGAATAGAACACAATACAAAGAGACGGAAATAATTACAGGTTAAATTACTAACATATGTATTTTTATGTTTTATATTATTAATTAAACAGTGAAACTGTAGATTGTGAAGAAATAATTAACAACTGAACAATAAACTTCAACTCCATCTGTCAAGCGGCATTAGCACTCAGCGCTCATCTGTGCATTTTGCCAAATTAGCATCAATAATCGCAGTCAAAAGGCTGCATCTGCTATTTGTACAAGATTTTCATTCAGGAAATGAAGGAATATCTACAGAATTAAAGATGTGGAACAATAACACAGAGCAGACGGAGAAATGCTAATCAACATCATGTACAGATTTATTCTAATTTAATTGAGTTTTAATTCCATTTGCCATGTCTCCTTGTTCACTTCCTTCAAGTGCACCTCATTTACATCTTAGGAGTGCGCACTGACAACACAAAGAGCCCGAAATCTAGGGGTCTAATGGAGGATGATAGGAAAGTGAGAGGAAAGTGAAGGGACCAAGAGATGTGAGAAATGATCCTGAGATGCTACAGGGCTGCAAGATTCACAACAGTAAATGTTCTGTGTAGAACCTACACCAGAGTGGATGCCCGTCTTCATGGGGTTGTCACTGAACCCCATGAAGAACTCTTCACGAAAAACTCCTTCAGTTTTCTTCTCTTTCGGCAGGAAAATCACGTCCTTCAGGGTCTGATGAGCTCCAAACACACGACAATAATAAATTACAGCTGGACGAGAGACACTCACAGAGAGAGAGAGAGAGAGAGAGAGAGAGAGACTGACTGACAGAGAAGGGGAGAGAGAGACAGCTAGACAGGCAGACAGAGAGATAAAGAGAGTGAGAGACAGACAGACAGACATTTTTTGTTTGATTTGTTGAAACTGAGAGACAGATAGACAGATCTGTCTTTCTCTCCATTGGTGGGTGGTCTCATGTCTCCTGCATAGGTGTGACACAGATTTATCTGTGTGTGTGTGTGTGTGTGTGTTATTTACAGATTCAGGGCGTTCGAGCTCCTGTGTGTTTGTGTAATGGCTCAGAATCAACCAAGGAAAGGAATGACCTGCTTTTGTACAAAGAAAGCCGCACACACACACACACACTCTCTCTCTCTCTCTCTCTCTCTCACTCCTCACGCCCTGTCTTTATGTGTTTTTATTCTTCCCTGGTCACGTTTCAAATTAGTTGCTCTCTCGTTCCCTTCACTTGACCCCTATGCCCTTCGCTTTTGAAACCCTCATTAAAAGGTAATTTTTTTAAGTCACAGATAATATTCCAAATCGACCTCACTTCCTTTTCATCCTCCACTTGACCCCACTTTTAGCTGAGTCACACACTGAAATAATAAAAGACTAAAGAGTGATACATTTTTTATTTGTATTTGAGGAGAAGATCATGTTCCAAATCAGTCTTGCACCCTTGCGTCCTTGGCTTGACCCCTACACCTATTTTTATTCTCACTTTATCAAGAGCTGAGCAAGCGCTCATTTTTACTGTGTGCATGCTGAAATCAGTCTCGTTCCTTTTTCCCTCCACTTGACCCCTACAGACTTCTGGTTTTGCAGCCGGGCGTCACAGAAGAGGTGGAAGGGACTGTGTGTTCCAAATCAACTTCACTCCTTTTCTCCAGCCTAGATCTTTTCACCCAGCACCCTGCCCCCCCCAGGCCCCACTGCCTATGTTTTATCGGAGGCGAGTCTGACATAGAAATTAAAATAAAACTTTATTTTTAAACACATACTTATTGATATAACCTCATGCATCAGAAATAGTTTTTATTTTTACCCAAGGAACAGGTCACATTCCAAATCAACAAATATATCTTACTCCCTTCCTCCCTCCACTGGACAGCTTCATTTTAGAGCCAAAGTGGTCATTTTTCATTTATATTTGCGTGTTCGGTCACGTCCCAAATCAATTCTGCTCGCTTCTTTCCTCTAGCTGACCCCTATGACCTTCTGCAGGTCTTCATTCGTCAACGCTGCATCAGACTTCCTGGCTATAATTACTCACTCATTTATTTACTCCTTCATTCATTCATTTGTTCATTTCCTGGTGCATAGAGAGATTGTCTGCCCTCAGAGTCTGGGAAAAATTCACCCTGTCGTTTGCCTGGAAAGAGAGAGAGAGAAAGAGAGAAAGGAATGAAAAGATTAACAGATGGTGATCATCTCTGAACACATGCTGCCCCCTACAGGAGAAAGAGAAATAGAGCGATAGCAACAGGGGACGAAGATGGGATTGAAAATGGGTAAAAGACAAAAAAGGAACGAAATGAAGGAAGTGAGGAAGAAGGAAGGAGCGACGAAAATGATGGAGATACAGTAAGACAAGAGCTTGATAAATCAGAGAGCTAAAAAGAGAGAATACAGAAGGAGGAAAGAGTGTGAAAAAGTGATGGAAAAGAAAGAAAGCAAAGAGAGATATAAAAATATATATAAAAAAAGCAGCTCAATCACACAACCTTTACTCAGCAGTTACAAACCATACGTGTACTTACTCTCTCTCACACACACACACACACACACACTTCTGACCCAGAGCACTGCTGCTCTCAAGGGAATGCAGGTGTGTAGTCACGCTGTGCTAAGCAGCTAAGCGTAGCTCGTTCTTCACACACGACTGCACCGCCATGCTTATTTATTTATTTCCTTTATTTATTTATTTCCCTCTCACTTCGTTTCAGTTTTTTACATCCCTTAAGAAATCACCCAATTATAAACCAATGTACGGTCACATGAGCTACATGTTAAAGAGGGGATTTAGATTGTCCTTGTTGTCTGTTATATTACGCTTGATATATTTTAAGTTTTTTTCTTCCTTTTTTATTTTCTATTATATAGTTTTACTAAAACTCTCTTAGAGTTTAGCATTACACACAGCAGCTAGCATGAGCAGTGTGACAGTCGTTAAGCTAACATGGACATAAATTAGCCTGTCAGATTTTCAGTATGTGAGGATTTCATACAACATAAACTAGCATGACAGTGTGTCAGCCTGCTAATGAGCTAGAATTATAGCTTGTATGCCAGAGAGCGAGTGTGTAATTTGTGCTTAAAAATGTTAGTAGGTTTAGCTAGTGTTTAAGAAAAGCATGCTAACAGTGGACTAGCATGACAGAGCGATAATATGATATTGGATTAGCATGCCAAGTAATTTGTGAAAAAAGATCAGAAGGTTTAGCTAGTGTCAAATTAAAGCTAGCATAGGAGTAGACTCTCACGGAAGCAAGCTAGCATGACAGTAAAGTGCTCCTAATATGAAATGTTAACAGAAAACTTGTTAAAAAATGTAAAAAAAAAAAAAGAAAAAGAAAGGAAAGTTTGCATATCCTGTTTACAGCATGACATTAATATTTCTGGTTAGCCTAGCATCAGATTTAAATGAGGTTTTTATGTTTTAACACAACTAAGATTTGTTTGCAAAGGATTCTAGCTCAGATGAATAGAAAAGAAAAATTGTGTGGGGCCTCACTGGATCAGATTTGTTTGTCCGGCGCATTCCATGGGTACTCTATTGGATTGGGATTTGAGGCGGGGTTGGTGTCCTTGGCCTCTTTGCCTGCTGGGCCCCGTGCGTGGCCTGTGGTCCACTGGGTGTTCTGGTGTCTTTCTATCACAGCCAGTAGTTTTTTCTCTGATTTATGCTGCATTGGCTTTTCTATGGGATCGAACTGGACAGGCTGGCCTTTGAAGTGAGGCCCAGGTGCCCATGATCCTGTCATCGTTTTTCTGAGTGTACTGGTGTATAATTGATAATCACTTGTTCACTTCCCCTCTTAGGGGAAATCTTTATCCTGTATCATAGATATGAATGAGTACTGAGAAACGTTTTAAGATACACACTTCCATAACTTTTCTTTTTTTTTTTTTTCTTTTTTTTTTTTTTGTTAAAAGCACTATATAAATACAATTGAATTGAATTGAATTGAATTAGTACCAGTGCTTGATCCAAGCTACTGATGAGGTCTGTGGTTTGGGCTAAGCCTTGAAATGTTTACAGAGTCTGGCTCCACCCCTAATGCCGGATTAGATATGAAATTTGTTCAATTGGATGTGTCCAAGAATCCCAGAAATACCAGATCTGTTTTTTTTTTTCTCCTTAGAATGGAGAACATTAAGTCTTCACTCTATATATACATCTTTATTGTGGAAAAATCTTGACATTTCCTTGTATAAATATAGAGAATTAAAAATGTAGCTGAGTCTGATTTGAGTCCTCCACTATGGTCAAGAGGTCACAATGAACCATTGGAATTTCATTAAGGTCCTGATTTTTTTTTTTTTCTTAAGTAATCTTGTGGAATCAGACGTGGTTCCTGATCAGCTAGAATGAAGTTGTTAGAGGTTTAGAAATATCACATCATGACATCAGGCTGCTCACAGATCAACTTTTTTCCTCAAAAGTTTTCCATCCCAAATTGTTCCACTTTCATGAATGATTTTTAAAGACCACACTGTGCCGCAGTCTAAGTGTGATACTTGACATCATCATCATCATCATCATCTTGTTTTCACTGTCAAGTGACAAACCAGATCAGCAGAAACATCACAAAATCCACTTGATGAAAAAGAAACATTGTGCTCTTTAATGCTGAAAGAAGTGTTTTTTCTGTCTTTACAGCAAAGCGACACATCAGATGATCTTCTCAAGAACAAAATGGCGCTGAGTCCTGAGGGCATTCTGCTTGACGAGGTCAAGTTGAAAGGGAAATCTTTTTTTTGTTTTGCCTCATGTCGCCTCCTTGATCTCTCCCTCACTCAGGGAAGGGATTGTGTTTCAGGGCTTTGCATCATCCAAGCGTCTCTGGCCTTCATCGTGGTTTCACTGGACTTTAACTTTGTTCCCTCTGTGGACTGGAATCGATCAGGAAAATTAGCTGCATTTAAAAAGCACATTCTTCTATGTTAATATAAGACTCTCTCCTTATGTGTTACAGATCATCTAGTGAAATTATGAATAATTAGCTGTATGTTTGTGGTCCAACAGTTATTTTACACTGTGTAGGATCCAGAACGGTTTTCAGTGCAGCCTTGTTGAACTGCACTCCTGCATATTAAGTGTTGTTCCTTTGTTTAGTGAAGGTCCTTAAATAGTTTCTTTGGATTTGAAGTGAAACACATGAAAAAACAAATGCTAGCATTTAAAAGTATAATTTCCCATTGAATGTAATTCTTGTTTATTCTTTCTTAATTTTAGTTTTGAAAAATTTAATAATAGTAGTAGTAGTAGTAGTAGTAGTATACTAAAATGGACATCAGCTAGCATGGCGGTATCGTACAGAATGTACTGTACATAAAACAGCATTACAGTGAACTAGTATGAAATTCCACTACTACTATATATCACTAGCAAGATACTAGGAGGATGATTAGCAAAACTGGCATGAAAGTACTGTAGACTGGCTTGGATATGAGCTAGCATTGCTGTTAACTAGGATGGATCTAATTGATCATGAACATCTAATAATACCGTAGTATGTTATCATGGACATCATCTAATAGAGAAGTATTATGTTTACACAAATGAAAATAATTCATAATTTATTACAGTTTTATTCAATTCAATTCAATTTTATTTATATAGCGCTTTTAACAATGGTCATTGGCTCAAAGCAGCTTCACAAAAATGAAATAAATTTTTTGAAAGAAAATTTATGGAAGTGTGTATGTGTGAGAAAAATGTGTCTAGATAATAATGAGATGAATGAATGATGAATGAA
>JAQMYJ010000023.1:424004-443952 GCA_030014305.1 Clarias laeviceps | reverse complement strand
ATCTTCTAGTTCTAGTGAGGACTCTCGCTGCTGCATTCTGGACTAGCTGAAGCTTGTTTATGCACCTAGTTGAACAAAAGTGCTTTGTAGTTTCCATCATTGGACAGACACTTACACTGGGTTACTAACTATAAGTACCATCAGTCAAACACTGTCTGGAAGTGTTTTTGTTGTTTTGTTGTTGTTGTTTTTGTTTTGTTTTGTTTTTGACACTTTCAGACGCTCTGAGACTCACAGTCTTCTCTGCGTTGAGACACTCAGATTTGGAGGACAGTAAAACTCCTGAGAGACATGTCTGTATAAAACAGTACAACATCTCATTTGTCATTTTTTAGGAGTGAGAAAAACATCAAAGAGAGCTGAAGACACACCCACATTTCCTTATAAGGGGTCAACAACATTTTTATAGATTGTATTCCCAGATGTAAAACTTTTAAAGATGATGTATGACTAACACACTGATTTATATGATCATTTGTACACACACACACACACACACACACACACACACACACACACACACTGTGCGCACTCTATACACTCTCAGTTCAGCAGTTTTATCTGATTTCCTGGTGAACTTCCACCAAAACGGCAGCCACAATAACAGGAAGTGAGCTGGAGCAGCTGGAAGTCTCTGAGTTTTCGCTCACAATCTCACACACTCACACACTGTCGAACGACAACCCTAACATCAACGATTACACCCTTTACTATACCTGGAATTATACAGAAATCAACACACCATTGGTAAGTAATGATTTACTCGCATTATGACCTTAACGAGTCGAGTGTTAATTAAAATAGCTGTTTAATGAGCTTCATGTATTCTCTGATTTCTTCAGTTCAAAAAACAAAAAGTAGAAAGAATTTTGCCTTCTTATAAATACACACATGACTGTTTGTTATTTAATCTGTTTCACTCTAATGATTTGATTTTTCCTCCAAATTATTTAATTATTTATTTTTCTCTTTCAGAAAATCTGGCTAAGAATAAAGTCTGAGTAAATTCATCTAAGTTAAATTGTTACTGAAATAATTGTCTAATAAATAATTAGACAATTATATGAATGTAATAATCTGAATTGAATTGTGAAAAGTCTGAGATTTCATCCTCTATAATTAGACTAATTAGATATGACCTTTGTCATATATGTTTAATTTGTTTTTGAGTTGATACTCAGACGCGAGTGTTTTTTTTTGTTTTTTTTTTGGCTAAACTTTTTTTCTCACTGTACCTGCGCTAAAGTGATTTTTAAATTAGATGTTTATGAAATCCTAAACTTAAACTGATGTCACTCAATCACATGACCCACATCATATTAAAAGTGATGCAGGTGAAGACTAGGGGCGGGGTTTAGTGTTTAATTAATTTTAGTGAGTTTTCAATCTATTTTATTCATTCATATTATTCATTCATATTTGATATTAATCATAGACAAAATCCTCATCACACTGTTAGATTTGTGAACATTTCAAAAGTTAGTTTTATATTTTGTTTTGTTTTATTTTCTGTAATTAACTCTAAGAGAAATCAGGACGAGTCAGATTAAAGTTAGTCCCTGGTTTTATTTTCCGACTCGCTACATTCCAATGATTCTTTGTTCAGTCAAATGGTCACAGATTTCCTTTGGAGTTCTCTCAGACAGGAAGCTCACTCAGTTTTAATATTGTTTGTAGAACTTTAAAGGGTTCCTAACCCAGATTACAGGTTCTAGAGCTTCCCTTGAGGTTCTAGATTTGAGGTGTTTTCCTGTTTTGATATTCCTGTACCTGTGAGTCAGATGTATTTTCTATAAGTGAATGAACTCATGGAGAAAGTGTTTGGAATAAGGTGTGGCTGAGAGAGGAGCAGGAAACGTTCCCCCTGTTCCCGCTTTTAAAGAACAAGCTGTCAGAAAACAGACAGAACATATTTATTTAACCTGACAGTAACATGTTTCTCTCTAGTAAAGCTCAGCTACAGCTGTGAAATAAAGCAGAACAATCAGATCAACTACAGGAGCACAAAGAGAATAATCCATTAAAACACCTTCTGTTTGGTTTTACACAATGTGTACGTTCTACATAATCTGTCATGATGATGATGATGATGACAATTTTGTCATTAAATGGTGCAATGAAAAGTTTGATGAGAAGACTTATGAGATATGATCACTCTTTATGAATTATAGATCATTCTTATTTGATTGCCCCCAAAAAATTATTTATTTTTATTCCAATTAAAATAGATGATTCTACTTGCGCAGTAACAACGTACCTTCATAGTTTATTTTTCAGCTTTTACTGATTACATGCTTAATAAAATTAATAACTGAATAAAATGTGAGAGTTTAAGGTTCAACTTTTTTGAACAAATATCTTTTAATACATTACAGTAAATTGTCACAACTGCCTTATTGTCTGCATTACATTTATCTTATTCTTGCTGTTTAACAGTTCTCAGGCCTCAGGCTGTACATTCCATTACAAATCATGTAGAATTGTCTTGCAGAGTCGTTTTTCTAACAGAAAGGTTCTTAATCAAACCTAAGAGCAACTAAACATTTAATGAACCTTAAAGAGTAATAATGTACATTATGAATAATATACCTAATTAATTAATTATTAATTAACTAATTAATTAATTATTATAACAATAATAATAATGATAATAATAAACAGATAAGGCTTGTCTCATCTTAGGCTTATCTCAAGCTAAGACTTTGAAGTTTTGTAAAAGAAATAGGACGTTAGTGGGACTTTACTGTTACACATTACAAATCAAGAATCGATGCCGATTATATACGCCTCTGAACAGAGCAGTGCCTTTTGCTTCAGATCAGCACTGTGACTTTAGAAAGTCTACTAGACCACAGGTACAGGCCTTCGGCAGCTCTTGTGAAAAAATTCCCAAAACTATACATTTATTTACTACATGTACTTGTAAAAATATGTCCATGTATTTTAAAAAGGGCTATTATATTATTGTAAAAATTATATGTAGTATAATTAAAGTATATTGTAATAATAATAATTATGTAGCTGTATATGCCAGAGCTCTGTCATCAGTGACATATGAAGCTTTTGTAACTGTTGTGAATCACGTATCATAAAATGATTTGCAGATCAAATCCTGAGATTCTAAGCCTTCTAATGATATACTGTGTTACTATATTGCTCAACAATTTGATGGTTAAAAATGATGTAAAATACACTGTAAGTGTACAGTACATGAATAAAACAGGCCCATATTAGAGCCGGGGACAGTTAAGGGGTTTAACAGTGTGAAATGATTAATTGATGATGCAGTGATGTTTTTTTTTTGTTTTTTTTTTGTTAGGAGACTTTTATAGAACAGTCTCTGCACTTTGCAGAGTGTCCCAGAAGAGGACAGAGTTTAAAACAGAGAAGTTTACTCTTTACACTTTCGTGTAAGATACAAAGCGAGAGAATGAGAATGAATGAGTGAGTAGAAAAAAAAAGAATGAAGTCTGGGCTGTAAACTGGTGGGAATGTGAGACGTGTTTTTCATTAAAATATTTTGTAGTGTAATCATCAGCTAACCCTGTCTTATCACAGAAGTGGAATCACACCAGATCCTGCTGTTATCCAGAAATAATCCACTCCATGCTGATTTGAAAATCATTAAAGAGCTTCTTTTTCAAGAAGTTTGTTAAATGTCCTTTTAAAGTTTTGTTGGATCTTCTTGAGAAATCCTGAAAGGTTTTTCTCGATCACAATTCAAGTTACAAATCAAACCATTTTTTAGAAATGATTCAAAGAAACTCTGAAGAACCATTTCTACTAAGAGTGTGTGGATTAACTGGGCAGTTGCAGGACACAAGCTTCAAATTATCACTCTTTCTTCAAAACTTTAGTAAAAATACATGTTTATACAGAATTTCTGTACAAGGCTGTGTTTTAAATGTAGTTGCTACTTTATTCTATTCTTATATACTATTAAGATAATATACTTTTTATTTACTAACTACAATTCCTTATTCCATAAAGTTTCCATCTGCCTCTTAGCTCAAATGCAACATTTTATAACATACAGTGGAACTTTGGATTTTCAGAATAATTCATTCCGGAAGCGGCTTGTATTTGTATTCGTAAATCAAAGCAAATTTTCCCATAAGAAATAATAGAAACTCAAATTATTCATTCCACAGCCCAAAAAAATTTGTACATAAAAATAATTAATAAAACAAATTAACCTGCACTTTACCTTTTTAAAAAAAGTCAAAATAAATGCAGATAGATAAGTGTTTCCGTTTATGCGCGCAGGCGCTGTGTGTGTGTGTATGTGTGTGTGTGTGTATTTGTGTGTGTTTGTGTGTGTTTGTGTATGAGTGTGAAGCTAAAGTAAGAGGAGGCTCTTACTTTCAGTCCCTCTCGTCTCCCCCTTCTCATCTTACACAGTAAACCTTTTTCCTCTCTCATTTGAATTTCACACAAACACACACACATACACAGACATTAACGAAAAGACTGTTTTGTCAGAAAATTAGCAAGGAACATCGCTAATGACACTCATGTGAGGGCTTAATAATGGAATCACTGCTGTAAAGTAAAAATAAAACAAATTAACCTGCACTTTACCTTTGAAAAGAATCGCGACAGAGCAGTGTTTCTGTGTAGAGCAGAGTGTGTGTGTGTGTGTGTGTGTATCTGTATGTGTTTGTGTGTGTGTAAAGCAGAGAGGGGGTTTGGAGGGTGTAAAGACAAGAGGGAGAGAGAGAGAGAGAGTGTGTGTGTGTGAACCGGCACGGTGTCAAATTACACGCGCGCACACATAACGACAGAGTGGGAGAAATTGGATTTTTAACCTTATAATGAGACTTTCTTTTGCTTTTCACGCGCGCACACACGTGTTCTTATAAGAAACAGTACACGCTCGCTGTACATACACGCTTACAAACACAAACTAAAATATGTTTTACACACACATACACGTGGTCACAGTGTTATAGTAAACAGTACACGTGTGCATGGATGTTGATTATACTAGTAAGAGACGAGCACTAAGACCCAGCAGGGGAGACCATTATCCACAATTCCACAGCACAAGAGAGAGAAAAAACTTTGGCTCAGTTGTGATCACATGACCCTTAACGTCAAAACAAGAAGCGGATGCGTGATACATGATACTCGGTACTCGTAAACTAAGACTTGCTCGTTTTTCAAGTCAAAATTCATTAAAAATTTTTGCTCATCTTGTGGACACTCGCAAACCGCGTTACTCACAATCCGAGGTTCCAATGTAAGTGTATAATGTAAGTTCTAATTAGTTTTCTCGTATGTCTCTGTGTTCTTTATCAGATGATGAGACGTTCTGTTGGGCAGCGAGCGGTCAGTACTTTTCTCTGCGCAGCGTTTCTGCACTTTCTTTTCACCGCAGCTGAACATGTGAAAGACGCTTCCCCGTCCTCAGTCCTGCAAAGACAGAAGAGAGAATGGGAGTGGAAGAAATTTACTGTGTCCGAAGAGTTACCACCTAAAAGTCCACCGCTGATAATTGCCAAGGTAGAAAAATTTATCCTCCCTGATAAAACGTCAAGCTGGAAAAAGATGTATTGCTGTTGCTTCACATGTTCATTACATGGATCTGAAAATCCCTACATTATGCACATGTAAATCATTTTATTCTGTTGTTTGTGTCTTTATCTCTTTCAGCTGAAGAACACTTTGTTCAGTGAGAAGACAGAGTTCAGGCTAATGGGAGATGGAGCAGGCGACACCTTTATTGTGAACAAGAATGGAGAATTGCTCTTGTTGAAGAAGCTGGATCGGGAAAAAATCAGCAGCTACAGCCTCAAAGCACAGCTTATAAACTATGAGACTAAAGTAGTGCTTGAAGAGGATGATTTCATCATACAGGTCCTGGATATTAACGATAACCCACCCGTGTTCTCAGAGACATACAGTGGATCTGTTAATGAACGAGCAAGAAAAGGTACAGAACTCACAATCCTCATTAATGTGCTGATGATCACACTGTAATAACTGCTTAACACTTCATCAGGGAGTTCAGTGTTACTGCAGGTTATACAGGAATGTGATCTGATATTAATCTAAGTTAATAAGAATATTGACAAATATGATGTACCTAAAATAATAACACAAAAACAATTCTGATCTTTCATATCTTTATTGAGAACAACCATAAAAACCACATAATGCTAGTGGGAAAAATGAGTGAATCCTTGAGTTAATGAACTCAAAAAAGCTATTTGGAGTCAGGTGTTAGCATACCTGGAGTCTTCTTAAGAAAATGAGTTTGGAGGTGTGACTAGAGTTGCTTTGACTGATAAAAAAAAACACTCAGACCTTTTGAGTTTGCTCCACACAAGTAGAATACACTTATGTGAGCCACGCCTCGCCAACAAGAGCTTATAGGAGTTACGATCAAGGATCGTTGATTTATATAAAGCTGTAAAGGGTCACAAAGTGATTTTAGAAATTCACCAGTCTACAGTTAGGCAAATGGAGACACGTTGGGACTGTGGCTACTCCACTGAAAAGTGGCGCAATGTCAAAATAACCTAAAAAGCACAATGAAGACTCTTCAATGAGGTAAAGACACAACCCAGAATGACAGCCAAAGATTTGAAGGCATCAGTGTACACACTGGCTAACATCTGTATTCACAGTGACACTACACAATGGTATTGGCTAAATGTTTTGATGAAACTAGGATCTACGTAGCACTGCTGTACATCTGACAGAAAAAAGGACACTCCGTATCATCATGAAAACCGTACAGTATGGTGGAGGAAACATCATGATCTGGACCTGCTTTGCTGCATCAGGGCGTGGCCAGCATGCAGTCATACAGGGGAAGATGAATTACATAATTAATTAAGCATATCAAAAATTTCTTCAGGATAATGTGAGAATGTCTGTACATCAGCTCAAACTCTGTAGAAGACAGAGACATCCAAAGAATATGACTAAAGCAGTTAAAGCTAAAGCAGTTCTGCCAGGAAGAACGGGTTAAAATTCCTCTGAACAATGTGCAGGTCTGATCCACAGCTACAGGAAGCACCTGGTTGAGGTTATTGGTGCCAAGCAGGTGGGGTCAACCACTTATTTATCTCAAGGGTTTACTTACTTTTTCTACTTCCATTTTGAATGTTCAATTCCATTAAATTTTTCTGTATAGCACTTTTAACAATTGTCATTGTCGCAAAGCCGCCTTATACAATCAAAAGAAAATTCAGGAAATGTGTATAAAATGTGAAAAATGTGTATGAATCAAAATGATCAGATTGTCCCTGATGAGCAAACTGAGGGTGATGGTGGCAATGAAAAACTCCCTGAGAGGACAATGTCACCACAGCGAATCATCTGCCTCCATCTAACCCTACTGTATCTTCTGCATCCACTTCTCTCACACCAACTAACTTCATGTCCTCTCACATCCATAACTTTCCTCTTTGGTCTTCCTCTAGACTTCCTGCCTTTCAGTTCCAACCTTTGCATTGATAAAATATTACAGTGAGTGTGTTAATAAAAGCCTGCATTACTGTCAGAGCTGCTGTTATAGAGAATTAATCAACACCTTCTGACCAATCGGAAACTAGAATTCAGCAGTGCTGTGGTGTAATGAAAGGTGTAAAGTGTAAACAGATGTTGGTGGTGAAATGATCATAATAAAAGTGTGTAATGTTGATGTTAGGCATCCCGGTGGTGACGGTGCGCGCGACTGATAAAGACGACCCGAACACTCTCAACGGCATGGTCATGTACACACTGTTAAATGAAAACCACAGCTTCAGCATTAACCCTAACACAGGTGAGATTCTATTATAATCAATATTCTAATTACTGTCTGGTCAAAAGAAGTCACGCTAATACTTCACTGGATCGGTTTTAGCTTTGATTATGGGGCATTTACATCTGGCAAGAGCTGCATTTATTGCATATATATGGCCGAGAATCTTGGATTTCTGAACGATGAGTCAAACTGCTCTGTAAAGTCTTAAACTCTGTAAAGATTCACACTGGGGTTAAGGTCAGGACTGTGTAGTGTCCTGCTCATGTTTAAAAATAATTCCTATTTTTTTTACCGATGAGTCTCACTAACGAGTGGTTTTCTTATGGACACACAGCTGTTTAGTCCCAGTCCTGTGAGTTCTCTTTATATTGTATGAAAATGCTCTTACTCTCACTATTAAACATAGCTTTGATTTCTACTGGATATTTTTATCATGAAACTTCACCAGGCGTTTAAGTCATCTCTCATCGCTCATTTAGGATGTTTTTCTGATCACGTTTCTTCTGTGAAGTTGAGGTTCAGCTCTATCCTTAGGGTTTCAGCAATATTTCACTAGTTGTTGTCTTTGCTTGATTCAGGCAATTCTGAAATGGTGACTTCTTATTTGCCCAGACTGTGTATATTGGCTCAGCTTAATTAGACAGTGTACATCAATTTACCTGCAAATTACTTATTTTACGGTGAGTACATTTATATTAAGTGAAGTTTGAAATGTAAAATTGTCTGAAAATGAAAAGAAAGAGAGAGAAGTTAATTTGTATGTAATTTTATTTAAGATTGTATGAATGTTAGGAAATTTTATGTTACAGTATTGTACAAGAAAACAGCCATCTAAAACATATGTATGAGAATGTAGTGAGAGTAGTGAACATTTAAAAGTTTAATTATGTAGGTTCTTCACTATTGATATTTTTATTATATAATGTACTATTTCACAATCTTTGTTACATGTAATGAAGATAATTTTTTCAATCTGGATGATTTTCGGCATCTGAATTAAATACTGATTATGAGCTCAAAATGCAGACTCTTGGTGAGATTCACATCCTACTGTAATCAGATGACAGGTGTAGAAACTACACCACTGTTTATATGATCACATCATCAGTAAATCCAAGGAAACCAGTTTCACTGGCAGCCGTACACATACAGTATCCACTGTAAGAGGAGGTGACGCGCTTCACATCATGACCAGCTCATTCCCTTTTCTCAAAAGCTGGCAACTCGGCACCGTAAGGAACTGACACTGAAATTAGGGATATCTCATCTTCATCGCCTGATGTGCCCAATGGACACTTACCCTCATCTTTATATTATGGTAGACAAAGTTCTAACTCAAAAATAATATGTGTTCTCCAGGTGAAATTCAAACTGCAGTTGACACACTGGACCGTGAGACTCAGAGTGTGTATAAGTTGGTGGTGCAGGCGTCAGACACACCCGGATTACACACACCTGGACTATCAGCGACCACTGTAGTGACCATCAATATTAACGACATTAATGACAACCACGCCTTGTTCTCAAAAGGTATGTAAACCATAACATGTATCTCCTGCTTACATCTTACAATCATTGTTTCTTTGTTCATTTTTACACTTTGCCACGTGTCCACTCTGCAGGACAAAATCCTTTTACCTTCAATATTCAATAGTCTATTTTTTCCACAGAAAGCTACCACTTTGATGTGAACGAGGACAGGCCAAGAGGTTTCAATATCGGAAAACTACAGATTAATGACCGCGATGAGAAACAGAATAAAAAACCCACATTTACGTTAGACGATACTCATAAAGACATCTTTGGTCTGGAGCTGAATGAGAATAACGATGGAGTTCTCATACTGAAGAAGGTAGTGTTCCCTTCTTCATGTCCTCTACACACTAGTCCATTTTAACAAACATTATATGCTTTAGCAGAAAACAGGCATTTATTATCTAAGTGTCTAATGTTGTATTGTTTTATTATCTCAGAAACAGGGCGTGTCTCAAATCACACTCAGGTGCCTCTCTGTCTTATGTGTGTCTTCACTCTAACAGGAACTCGACTATGAGTCGAAGTCAGAGTACAAATTTACTGTAACACTGAAAGAGAATGTTGTCCAGCCCCTGGACAGTATGGACCCCTGGACCACTGCACAGATCACCGTCTTCGTTAAAGATGTGGACGAGCCACCGGTCTTCAGCCAGGCCGAATACACCTTTAGTGTTAAAGAAGGTCAGGAAAATACCATCGTGGGATCAGTTTCAGCCAAGGACATGGACAAAACCAGCCACAGGATACGGTACTGTACATGCTTCTTTAAAATACATCAATTATAATAATTCATAAATAGTAAGAAACATCTTAATAAAATATGTTAAATAAAAATTTATAAGCAATAGTAAAATGTCATATAATATAAGTGTACACCGTACGAAGGTCTGAGAGCGCTCGTGTAAAGTATTGTTTCGCATTCTTTTCTAACTTAATATAAAATATTATTACAAATTACATTAATGACATAAAAGTATACTCTTTAAAATACAGTATATACATGGATGCCAAGTTTCTAAGTATTTTATTCGTCCTATTTTTGCTTTAACTAGAGGATGCACTCGAACTGGCACACAAACGTAACTCTGCAAGTTTGTGTGAAACTTTTTGATCTATTTTAAATCACTTCCATTAGTGTGTTGTCTGATCACATAATATGATCTGACTTTATGTACTGTACATGATAGATAGATAGATAAATAGATAGATACATAGATAGATAGATAGATAGATAGATAGATAAATAGATAGATACATAGATAGATAGATAGATAGATAGATAGATAGATAGATAGATAGATAGATAGATACTGTACTGTACATACAGTCAGTAGACACAGGGTAATGTGAGAGCTGAACAAAAGTTACTAGTGCAATAACTCGGGCAATATCACACATTTGCTTACATTTAAATAGGAAACAATAAATAATCTAGATACTACAATATTAAGTACATATGGTTTAAAAGTTTCTACATATTGTCAACAAAGCTGCCATTTCAAAAAATGCCTGAATCAAGCAAAGAAAACAACTATTGATGTTAAGAAAACCACTTGTTAGTAAAACTAAAAAGAGACTTCAGTTTACTAGAGAGCATAAAGACTAGTAATGGAAAAAGGTCATGTGACCTGATGAGTCCAGACTGATCCTATTCCAGAGTGATGGGCGTGTCAGGGTAAGAAGGGAAGGACATGAAGTGATGCTCCCATCATGCATAGTGTCCACTGTACAAGTGTCTGGAGACGGTGTTATGATCTGGGGTTGATCAGTTACTCAGGTCTAGCAACATTATGTGGCAATGAAAAGAAGTCACCTGACCACCTGAATGTACTGAATCAGGTTCAAACTGGGGTTCTGGGAGCATGAGGAATCATTTTCACAAATAAACTGGACAACACATTGTTCTCAGTAATCAAATGTAAGACAGTCGAACAAAAATCTATAATGTGTTACTTTTTCAGGCCTGGCATATAAATATGTGTGTGTGTGTGTTTATGTACAGTATATATGGGAGGACCATAAACCTGACTGAGATGCAGCTGTTCTGTTTGGAGGAATTATAGAAAGTTCAGTGATACGGGTTTAATCTGAAGCTCTTTGTGTTTTAGGTACAGCATACAGGATCCTTCCAGTCCCGTGATCATTAACAGTGAGACCGGACAGCTCCTGTTGAAGACTGCACTGGACCGAGAACAACAACAGAAATATATGTTCTACGTTACAGCACAGGAAGAGTCTACCACTGGTAAAGGAAAAAAATTGCTTATATGAAGAATAAGGATGTGTGTTTTCAGTTTTCTATTTCTTCTTAAAGAAATTTAAAAAACATTTATTTGTTTCTCCAGCACAGAAATCAAGTGTGAAGGTCACATTAAATGTCCTAGACATCAATGACAACGACCCAGAGCTGGTCAGAGGGAGTGAAGTGCACATCTGTGAGAACGATCAAAGTGGAACAGTGAGAACTGAAATTATTTACTCGTAGATTTTACAGAAACTTTTACTTATTACTGACTACTTGTGCTCTCTGATGTTTGTATGCTGGGATCAGTACTCAGAACATTCACATTCTTCTATTTATAAAGGATAATATTAAAAGATTAATCAATAAATATCCTTGTTTTTAAGTACTAATTTTATGAAGTTCTCTTTCTATTGTGTAATCCCTTTTTAAATTCATTAATATCATTTAATGATCAGGAGAATTTATAGTACACTTATATAGTATGATATTTAATACTGAAAGTATTTGAAAGAAAAAAAACTATACTATCCTTTACTAAGAAATTATTAAACTAATACTCTCAAACAACATTGATTATAATTGATAATCTGGATACTCGTTTAATGCGGGAAGAATAAATATTATTTTTTTTTAATTATGAACAACAGCTATAGGCTTTTGAAACACATTTTTGCAATAAACAACACATACATGATTTTCCCTTTAATGTTTAAAACTTAATTGTTTGTTTTTGTTTGGTCTGTAGGTGAATAAGTAATATAATTTTTTTTGGGAAAATGTTTACATGTATGAATTTATTTATGCATCAATTAGTTAGTTAGTTAGTTAGTTAGGTAGGTAGGTAGGTAGTAGGATCAGTTTATTTAGCTCCTTTTAAACAACTAAGACTTCTTGAATAATAATAATCCTACTACCACTACTACTACTACCACTACTACTAATAATAATAATAATAATAATAATAATAATAATAATAATAATAATTCCCTCCTCCCTGCAGGTTATTGGTGTTATTGGTGCCACTGACATGGATGAGAATCCTGGGCTATTTCGCTTCACTCTCATAGGAAAGAGTTCAAACTTTTCCCTGCATGACAATCTGAGTGAGTCTTGTTTATTTATCTCCTGAAAATACTGAAAATACTGCAGAAATGTTCACTATTACATCATTGTGTTTAACTCACTTATTTATTCCTATAGCGAATAAATAAGTGACACATCGAAGCATCAATAAATACATTTTTATATATATATTTTATATGTGTGTGTGTGTGTGTGTGTGTGTGTGTGTGTGTGTGTGTGTGTGAAACAGATAACACAGCCAGCATCATCCTGACTCATGGAGGTTTCAGTACTAAGAGCTCTGTGCAGATCATTTTGGAAATCGAGATTACAGATGGAGGAACTCCACCGAGGAAAAGCATCAAAACTCTTCCCCTGACAGTGTGTGTGTGTGAGAGCGATAGACGAACCAGCTACTGCATGGCCTACAGCACGTCCGGCTTCACTGTGAGCGCTCTCATCGCCATCCTGCTGTGCATCATCACCATCCTCGGTAATCATCATCATCATCATTATCATCATTTCAGTGCAGTCTGGTGTGAGAATAAGACTTATAATACAACACACTGTCACTGGGAACAGGGGGTGTGGTTTGGGACACGCCCAATGAACTCCCAGTGGAGTTCAGCTGAAACTCAACAGGTAAACAGTGTAACATCCACCACAATCACTCTTTAAATCACAACATGAACCAAAAACAGGGTCCTCTAATGTTTCCAGTTTTCACATGAAGTTTAAATGGCAGCTATTTAAATGGAAAAGGACAGAATTAGATTTATATTCATATTTATACATTTTACTTTATGAAGTTATCAAAAAGCTGTGGTATTTTTCAGTTACAGTGTAAAACTTTCTGTCTAATTCCAGGACTTCCTTTGTAGGAGTTATTGTTTGGGGCTGGAGTTTAGTGTCTTGGGGTTAACGGGTTAATTCAATTCAATTCAGTGGTCATTGTTTCAAAGCAGCTCCACAAAATGAAAAGAAAATTATAGAAATGTGTATGAGATGCGAGAAAAATGTGTATAAATCATAATGATCAGATCGTCCCTGATGAACAAGCCGAGGGCGACGGTGCCGAAGGAAGAACTCCCTGAGATGGCAATAGGAAGAAACCTTAAGAAAAACCAGACTAACAGGGAACCCATCCTCATTTGAGTCGTAACAGATAGGAGGGATTAAAGGTTAAGTGTGAGAGGTAAAGGGTTTAGGGATAAAAGTTTAGAGGGTTGGCTTTAAGGTCCATAGTGTGTTTAAACACTTTCCATGTACATTTACACCTCAGAGGACTAACTACTGTAAACCTGGACTGAGGATCTTACAGTTGTATCATTCAAGTTCAAGCTCAAAGCACTTATTTAATTCCGATAGACACAGTCGTTGCTTCATATACAGGCCTGTATATGAATGTGAGCGGAGGGTGTGGCAGGGGTGGGGACGGAGGTGGGGGCAGGCCAGGGCCTGTGCATCCTGTGTTAATAACTGAGCTGATATTATAAAAGAGTCAGTACATGACGCTCTGTTTGCTGCAACATCAAGTCAGGTTTCAAAATCTGTCTGATGGTTCGACTGCGACTAGCAGATAATAATATTTAATAAAAACCATTTATATTTTATCTTTCTTATACTGCAAAAATACTGAATTTACCTGCCTGTGTCTGTGTCTGTGTGTGTGTGTGTGTTAGTGATCGTGATTCTCTTCGTGCTGCGTAAACGCTACCAAAAGGAGGCGCTAGTCACTCTGGGAAAGTCTGGCAGTGAGATTCACGAGCAGCTTGTGGCATATGATGAGGAAGGTGGAGGCGAAATGGATACAAACGTATACGACGTCTCCATCCTGACCTCAGCTCGCGCAGACTCGCGGGTCGGTCCTGATCCGCTGGTTCCTGCCATGTACGCTGTGGTGAATAAGCCTTCAGCCTGTAAAGGGGACATGGCCGTGATGATCGACGTGAAAAAGGACGAGGCTGATCACGACAGGGATGGGATTCCCTACGACACACTGCACATTTACGGCTACGAAGGGTCCGAATCCGTGGCCGGGTCGCTGAGCTCACTCGAGTCATCCTCTTCCTTCGGGTCTGATGATGATTACAACTTTCTGAGTGACTGGGGACCGCGCTTCAGGACTCTGGCTCAGATTTACGGCTCTGAAGTGGACACTTCGTACTGATCCCGGATCCTAGAGACCAACAGCCACTGGATAAGAAGATAAAAGATTGATGCTTGATTTATTTTACAGCTTTTACAGTTTTACAGCTATAACACCATCCAGTGTTGTTACTCATTATTATTATTATTATTATTATTATTATTATTATTGTACTTTTTTAATTCTGTATTTCCAATCTTTATAACGGCACGTTTTGTGCGTTTGACTTGATTACATGATATTATACTATTTTTATTCTTGACGTGAGTATGTAGAATTTTAGAGCTCCTAATTGGATGCTGATCACAGAGCAGCAAAACCCTAAATAATAAACACTGAGCCAAATAAACAAACACTTCATTCATCTGTATAAAGGAGCGATTACAGTCAGGTTTTACAGGGAACACTGTAATTCAGAGTTCCTGAGCAGTTCAGCTCTGATCTGGCAGGGCAGTTCTGGATTAGTTGCAGAGTGGTTCTGGTGCGGATTCTGATCAGTTCTGGAGCAGTGCTAGGTATCTTTAAAAACATTGACCGTCCACATTGTTTATTGTCTCAGTTAATAAATCAGGTGTTCAGCACCTCTTTAGTCATATGTACTGTATATTCTCGATAACTCCATGTTGTCAGTAAATAAAACAAAAATTGCAATTTGTCGTTACTGAGAAACTGCAAATAAGCATCAACTCCGATCTTCTGACCAATCAGAGTCCAGGATTGTGTCTTATATTACAGTATAAAAGTCTCTCACATCAGGAGAAGAGTAATGCTTCAACATTTTATAGATGTAATATTGTTTAATATTATTACATTTTATATGTACAAAACACACATACACACACTCACACACACACACACTCACACACACAGAGTGGCATCTGCTCTGTAACAGCAATATTAGCTGCAGGAAACGGTCGTGGTGAAACACAGGAAACTCCATAACGAGCCGCTGACAGAATTACAGAGCAATCGGAGTTTATTTGACAGAAATCATCAACACAGGGACGTGTGTGTGTGTGTGTGTGTGTGTGTGTCAAAAATCTCAAAGGTCCAATACAATACAGCAATGAGGAAATGTACAGCAGCTCATACACACACACACACACACACACACACATGATAGAGAGAAGCCAATGACTTTAACCTTACAGCCGGAGTGTGAGTTTCTACTGAAATAATTGAAATAAAATTTTAATGCCAGTTTTACGTCTAAATATTTCCACTGATGAACGCTCGCTGGAGCACAGAAAGAAAAATGTTTTTTTTAATTGTCACATTAGTAGTATAAGTTTCTTTTGTTGTTGTTTTTGTTGTTGTTATTTTATGGAACTTTATAAATTGATAATAAACAGTTTTCTTTTCCTTACTTTAAAAAGCAACAGAATTGTACAGACTGGGTGTCATTATTTAATGGCAGACAAAAATTCTGTTTCTGTTCAAAAGTAAAAATTTTATTGTTCACACTTGATTACCTTTTTTTTTTTTTCACTGTAATTCTATTTGTTTGTTTCCTGTGGTGGGACAGATTGGGACAGACACTGTACAGATTAGCTCTAACGTTAGCCCTCAATCAGTCGCCTCTGACTGACGTTATACGGGACCTGATGGGGTGAAGGGCGGTGTGCGCAGGGTCCTAATGCCCGCCTCATCACCTGAACGACCTGCCGTCTGGCTCCCAGGAGACTCAGGCGGAGTGTGAGCAGGTTCACGCTCTGATTCCCCATAATTCCACATGCGCTCTCACATACACACGTACCTCCACATGTCACTGCCAAACACACAGACACACCTCCTGCATCTTCTCAAACATCTTCAGGTCCAGACTCTTTTTTTTTGTTTGTTTATTTATTTGTTTGTGATTTTAGTTTTCTGTATAAAGTCAAATCTCTTAAAGATCTAAATATTATTAAAATCAGGAAGGACAGTCCTGAACCGACAGACTTGTGGAAGAAATTTGGTCCAGAAGAACATCACTAAATGTGGAGATCACTAAAACACTCACTTTAAAATCTCTTTTTTTTTGACACACACTTTGAGGCTTGAGATATCTTTATTGATTGTTTCTTATTGACTGTTTGTGTTCTGTGTAAATGTACAGTGTGATCACTCACACCGTGTGAGTTAACACACCACACACAATCAATAAACTTTCTTACTGATCAGTCACCATGAATCTGCTTTAATTAATAATTCATTTCAAGTAACTGAAGATAAAAATTGACCCAAAGTCAAAATATCTAGATAAACACAATATCATTTATTTCTATAATTATTCCACCTGATTATTCAGCAAAACCTTAATGTCTGAGTTTAACCTTCAATCTCTCTCTCTCTGACTAGGAGATACTGAACCCTTTAAAGTGTAGAATTTATTTTTACTTCTCGTTATTCTCTGAACCTTCACCTTCACCTCGTCTTCTTCATCGAGACAATAAACGGATGCCTTCTCCTTGGCATGCTCCGCCCACTAAATCAGCAACTTCCTGTCAAGAAAACTCACTTCCTGTTCTCTTATCTGTTAAGTAAAGTAGCACATGGGAGCGTTTTCCTGTTTTTCATTCCAAATGGAGAGAAAAAAAAACTTCCCGAGGAGATCAGGCTGCAGATTATTCACACGCTGCAGCTCTTCAGGTTGTGTTTCATAAAAATGTGAGATTGTGGGATTATTATTCTGCTTAGATTTACTGTATCAGCAAAAATCAAAAAATGATAATAAGTGTTTCTTTGATACGTGGTGATTTTATATATTTTATACGATGATGTCATCACACACAGAGACTGACTTACACACACCATTATTCATTTTCTTTTGTTTGAAATCCCTTGTGTTTCACAGATGTGTTTTTCCTTATTCATGTAAATAATGACACACACACACACACACACACACACACACATTCACTACTGACGAATATTATATAAGCCTCCTATAAAGGCTGGACTCTGAGCCCTGTCTGATGCTGAGACGACTCATGTAGACGTGTCTGAGTCCTGAGTGACTCCATCACCTGAAGAGAACATCAACACACTCACTTCTAAATGTCTTTGAGAATAAGTTAATAAAAAGTTATTTGGATTTGTTTCATACACACATGGTTAGTACAAAGGGTTCCTTGAGGGTTCATCTGATCATTGAGTGTGTTTAGCTTCCAAACAAAAGATTCTCCTTAGAACTCGGACAGGAAAACCTTTTTCCTGGTTTTGCAGAACCTTCAATGGTTCCATGGGTTCTCCATGGGTTTCGAGTGCAGTAATGAAGCCATGTGGTTCTACTCGTCAGAAAAACTCTGGGTTCTGTTATGACTCATTATTTACACAAAGACAGTGGAACAGAGACCTGAGCTGGAATTCAGGCAAAGTTCCAACTTAAACCTAGAGGCACTTTTTAAACACACACACACAAACAATGTGGAGTAAAAAAACAATAGAAAGCATCGCACCTTCTAAAACAAAACTTCCTGAAGTGGCTCCCTCTACAGGAGCGGAAGTGTACTGTGTGTTTGCAGCGTTCACACACTCGCCTGTTTTTATTAGTTTATTCTCATTGTTGTTTTTTTCTCCTGCTTTGTTTTTGTAAATCTTTCTGCTTTGTTATCGTCTTGTCGAGTCGTTGTGAGGTTCAGAAAGAAAATCCACATTTTTAACATCTTTACAGCCGTGAGACCGTAAACTCATCCTGATAAACTCTTTCATTACGTCTACATGTCTCGCTCCAAAGAGTTTAATTCATTTCAAATCATTTTTAAATTTCACCTTTAAATGACACACACACACACACACACACACACACGAGTTTAGAATTTTATACAGATTTTCTTCTCTGTAGAAGCAGCGAGTGAGAATCCAGCAGCAGCACTGAGGAAGAACAGCGCAAACATCAGGACCAAAACATAAAAAATCTATTATATAAAGAACTACACACGTCCCACACTTTCCCCTGAAGCGTCTGCACGGTTTCTAAGAATGTTCACTTTTCTACCATGTTTATTTTTAAAATATCAAAAGAAACTGATTAAATGAGACAAGGAAACGGTGATAACGATGCTAAAGCCTCAGCCTCTTCCTGAGTGAACTCACACACACACACACACACACACACTGATCTGATCAAGTACACTTTAATCTACACACTGATTCCTCCAGGAAATCTCTGGAAAATCCACCAAACGCGTGCACACACACACACACACACACACACACATTGTAAGTGGCTCCTTTAGCTGCTAAATAATTATTAAATTTAAAATAAATGTAACTGTAAGGGCAGCAAACCAGCACACTGACTCCAGTGCTGGGGGTTCAAGTCACATCTCTGTTCTGTGTGTGTGTGTGTGTGTGTGTGTGGTGTTTGCATGTTTCTTCCCATGCTTGGTGGGTTTCCTCTGTATGCTCCGGTTTCCTCCCACAGTCATGCATTGTGTAGGCTGATGTGTGTTTACAGATTTCCTCCAGGCCCCCACAACTCCACACAGGTAATTGTGTGTGTGTGTGTGTGTGTGTGTGTGTGTGTCCACCATGTGCCCTGCATGAACTGAAGTAAATGATGTACTGTACAATAAACAGTAAAGGATGTGTGGATGCACTACATGAATATGACCACAGGGGGGCTGTAATGAGCCGTAATAACACAACGCTGTAGTAAAACTGTTCATTTCAGTGGTGTTTAGACACCCAAGGACACTTTACAAGAAAATCAACAGAGTGTTTCTGCACCGATAATCATCTTCTATTTATATATCAATTATTAAAATGTTTTATTTATATATTTATATTTATATTTATTAATTTATTTTATATAGAATTATTATAATACTATTAATTATATTTATATATTTTATTATTTATTTGTCCTTAATTTAAATTCTTCCTAAACCCTAAAATTCTCACTCTTTCTTTAAACAAACGAGGGCCAACATACACTGTGTGTACTGCGTAAAGGGGCGGAGCTTAAAAAGCTTATGTGACTGGTGATTATTGATTAATCTTTAAACAATCTCAGTTAAATAAGAGTCAAATGATCAGTGTGCATTACTTTTTTCAGATTTCATGGATTTGTGATGAAAATATATTTTATTTAAGAATGTCTGTTGGTTACAGTGTAATGTTTAAATGGCTTTTTTACTTTTTACTTATTATTATTATTACTGCTAGCAGACTCCCTTTCCAGAACAACAGAACAACATAACAAGCTCAAATT
>JAQMYJ010000023.1:403798-413798 GCA_030014305.1 Clarias laeviceps | reverse complement strand
TCTGTCTCTCTCTGTCTATCTCTCTCTCTCTCTGTCTCTCTGTCTCTCTCTCTCTGTCCCTCTCTCTCTCTCTGCCTCTCTGTCTGTCTGTCTGTCTCTGACTGCTGTTTAATATGAACTCTTAACTCTTGTAGGTAATTTTGGGGGGAAAATTCAACCTGGACTTACGTTACTAAACAATTAAATTTGTACTAACAGATTAGCAAACAATTAAACTTATTGCTAGTCTATTTTTACCTTCTTATTTTCTAGGAAATAAAATACTGGGTGGTTATTTAAAATTAGCCAAAGCGCAGTGTGTTTTCACACACCAGTCTCAATCAAACTAAAGTGCTGCAGCATAAAGATGTGTAAAATCAGCTAATCTCATTTTAGCGGAGTAGCTAACATCTCAGTAAAAATGAACAGCAATTACTAGAGTCTCTGATTTCTCTGCTTTATTTCGTTGACACTGGCGTTCTGATAAACGATCTTTAAGCTAATCCTCTCTGCTGGTGTCACATGGCATGCTCATGCTAACCAGCGTACATTAGCAGGTTAACGTTTCCACTCTAACTGTGTAACCAAATTCTATAAACAGCATTATTTTACATTCTACTACACTATAAACACTATAAAACCCCTTAGTGTGATGCTAACTCGCTAACTGACCTGTGAGTTTATCTGCACTTCATACGTTATAATAATAATGCATAAAACTCAAGTGAACAGGAACTTTATTTTTCCTCTACAAAAGGTTCATATGTTTAAAGAGTCTTTTAATTTAATGACATTTAAATCTGAGATTATTTAAAAGTATTTGTTTTTCAATCAAAGACATTTTCAAGCATTAAATAATGTTTTACATGCATTTATTAAAACTTTATAAATAGGTTTATGTAGAATATTACTGAGAAATATTTACAGTAACTCTCTTCACTGACTGTGTGTGAGTGTGAGTGTGTGTGTGAGTGTGTGTGTGCGTGCACGCGTCCATCATTAAATAACTTTAAGTAGAGAAACATGATGCTGCTTTTTGTCTTTCTGTGTTGTATCTTTACTGGAAGCAGTGTAGAGTCTGTTATCAATATAATCCTAGACACATATTCTCATCAAAATGCAAAGCACTTCAATTAAACTCAGCACTACATCACTATATACAGCAATTAGCAGATTAAATAGTATTATTTTTAATTATTTGCAAACATTTGTGCTCTTTTAAAACTATACATTAATATGTAATTAATTTAAGAATTAGCAACGTTTTTTTCTGTTTCGTTTTATATTCCTTTTGTTATATCTGATTTTGTGTTTTTTCTGTAATTATTAATAGAAATATTGCGCTTTCAGGTTAATAGATGACATTATGTCGCCCTCTACTGGATGTAAGAGGTTTGTGCGGGGCAGCTGACGTGCGCCACTCCGTCTTCTGTAAACGCGGAAGTAAATTCTCAGTATTGCTCGGGTTTGCTTCACGAGCTCCTGATTTAACTCGCGTAATGTAACGTTACATTTTAAAGACACAGAACGTCCAAAGCTCATTAAAAACATCAGCATCGAGTTAGCGTTGATTCTAGTGGACTACAAATCCCACAGAGCAACGCGGTTCGGTCAGGACGAATCAGTCGCCGTGTTCTCATCCGGGCATTTTAGCTGCACAGTCAACGGAGTTTGCTAGCTCGTGGCACTGACAGGTGGACTTCTAATAAAAACAGACAGACTGATTTTATCTATGTGATTAAAAGAACTGTGGGGCCCATTAGATAACATTTAAAAATATACTAACGCTAGCAGAGAGCCGGTGCGCGAAGCTTTGCGCAGTCATTTCTGCATGACCAAAATAATTTATAAATAAAATGTTACAAAAAGAGAAAACGTGTAACGAACGCGGTTTATATACGAAATAAATGTCTAGAAGTAACTTCGACGGTTATAAAATATTTGTACATTTTAAAATATATTATTAACTGAAACGAGTAGGACGTAATGACGTCAGCGGAAGCCGGTGGATTTGGAAGAAGATTTCCATGGTAACAGCGGCGCCTCTGATTGGTGGAGCGGTCTTCTGGAATTCTGGGAAATGTAGTGTCTGTTAAAGAATACGAAACTAAACCACGTGCTTGTTTTTAAGAAATGAAGTTGCCGTCACATTGATTGACAGCCTCGTGGGGTGAATATAATGACGCTTTAGGTAAACAGTAAAGGACAGAAAGTGTAGCAGAACTGAAGCTAATAAAACAGTGTATTTGCTGTTATGAATCGAGTGTGTAACGTTACTTCCGGGAACAGCTGTGTGTGTGTGTGTGTGTGTGGGGGGGGACAGGAGGGTGCAGGGTTTGTTTTGTGTTTGGAGTTAATACTTCAGATGAAGCATTTGGAGGCTGATCTACATGCAGAACTGTGTTCCACAGACAGGTAATAGTTCTAATGAAGATGTTTATTATTATTGCTGCTGTTGTTGATCAGTGAGTGACAGACACATGCAGGAGGAGGAGGAAGAAAAGCTCTCACCTGCACAGGTGATTAGTATTATGTCTGTTACTTGGTGATGGTTTGATCCTCCTGTGTGTTTTGTGAAGTTTGTCTCTGAACTAGAAGCCCTAGAAGCCCAGCCTTCTCCCTGCTGTCATCCTGTTTACTTTCACTTCCTGGTTTCAGCTCTCTGCTGTCTCTTCACACACACACATGCGAGGAACACACACGCCATGACCAACGTTTCTGGAGGTGAGACGGCTAAAGCGGGACATCAGGATGTCCTGGAGCGCTACGTGAGTTTCTACAGCCGGGTGTGGAGTGAGGGCGGCGTGAGGGTGTGTGAGGACACACAGCTGATGGAGCAGGCCGGGCAGGTGCTGTTAACCCCGGGTCAGGCAGCACACACCTTCACACTCCTGCCATTTTACCCCACTGTGATCGACATCATCAGCACCGCCACCAGCACCAGTAGCACCACCAGTACCAGTAGCAGCACCACCAGTACCAGTAGCAGCACCACCAGTACCAGTAGCAGCACCACTAGTACCAGTACCAGCAGCACCACCACCAGTACCAGCAGCACCAGTACCAGCAGCGTGCTTCAGCGCCTGAGTAAAGCTTTCGAGGTGCTCGAGCTGTTCTGCATTAACCTGTTCCTCTTTCCCTGGAGAAAAGAGATTAAAACCCTGAAGGTGAGAGTAAAGTCTCTCTCTCTCTCTCTCTCACTCTCTCTCACACACACACACACACACAGTTCCTGTTTCTGTCTGTCATGGTTTTAAAATTAATTTTGAATAATCTGAATGCTTCACGCTGCACTGAGTTCATTTACAGAAGAGAAAGTAAACAGGAAATGCTCTGAGCTGCTGCAGTTATTACAATAAAATCTCCTCAAAAACTCAAATATCTTTCAAATATGACTTTGAATTAAAACTTTCACATGATGAAATTATTCTGAAAATATTTACAAAGTAAAAAAAAAGACAAAATTTTGTATATAATAAATTAAAATGATAAAAAAATATTCAAAATGAGAAATGGGTCACTCATGCAGTATTTAATCTAATGATTTTATTTCAGCAGAAATTATAATTTACTTGTTTCAATTATCTATTTATATATTTCATTAGAATTTAAATGTTATCATTTAAATAATGTATTTAAATGTTTGTTTTATGAAAGAATACAATATCAACTAGAAATCAGACTTAAACATTTGACTTATAATTTATTTAAAAATGTCTATTTATCAGATTAGAAAAATTGCATAAATTTAAAAGTAAATGTATTTTAAAAGACTTTTAAAAACATTTAAAAGTGTTTTTTGTACCTGAGGTCAAAAGTGTGTAACAAACAAATATAAAATTATTATTATTATTATTATTGCGCTAAAGTTTTCTCACAGTATCTATATCACGTGTTAAATACATTCTGTACAAAGTGATATTTAAAGAAAGTGTAGTGCGAGAGTAAAAACAGTTCAAAGTAATAAAGTAATAAACACTTTTAGTGGACGGTTAGTAAATGTATTGTTTAAATGCCTCATGTATAAAGTGATTATTTAAAGACACTGTGTGTAAAAACTAGGGCTGTTAATATTAACGTCTTAATGCATGTGAGTAATTTAGAAATCGTAACTATTTTTATGGCTTCCCATAATGGCAGCGCGGTTACAGCGCGGTTACAGCGCGGAGTGTGATAGCGACACGTTTAACACGGATAATAAGACGACACGTCACCAGGTGCTGAACAGTAAGTTTAATTATAAAAAGCTTCTAGATGGAAATTTAATTAAATCCAGAGCCGTGTGCTCGAGCGACCTTCAGGGGGAACGATTCTTACACTAACTGTAAGCTGTGAGCGGTGCCTCGGGCACCTCAGGCTCAAGGCTGCTTTATTTTTTTCGGATCTGAGGATCCGGGTTCGAGTCCCGCCATCGGTGGGTTGCCACGCCCCCCTACTACACCCACCCACTGCACTGGTCCCATTCCAGAGTTAAATGTTAATGTTGTTGAGATTTCAAAAAAATGCATTTGTTTATTCTAAAATTGCACTTATACAAATAAATCTGAGTGTTTTAAAATTGTAATTAATTGTGATTAATCAGACTATTACTCGGATTAACTAGATTTTAATTGATTTACAGCCCAACAGTTCAAAGTAATTATCTTGAGAAAAAAAAGCTAGCACTTAGTGTTTAATAAATGTTACACACTTCTGATGTGAAGCATCGCCTCCAGACTTTAGACTTTAGTCCCCCTGTCTGAGTGTGGATTGGACGTGTGTAAGGTTAGATGACGGAGAGTTGAATTTAACTGAACGTTGTTGTTGTGTAGAAGTTCACAGGTCATTTTGTTTACTACATCAAAGCGGGTCTGCCGCTGCAGACGACCCGGAGCGTCCTCCACCACATTGGCTACGACTCTGAAACCGACACCGAGTATCAACTGTCAGAAAACACCAACCCAAACCGGGCCAAAGAAATGGGCTTTGAGCTTTTTCTGGCCCGGATTGAATGTGAACACCTGATTAAGATCACGAGCCAGATGTCTCACGCTGAAGCTCTGGAGATCATCCAGAAGCAATGTTCTGCTGCGGCTCTTCAGGAGGAACCGGATCTCGATCACAGTCCAAACGGGGTTCTGGAGGAGGACAGAGCAAGCAAAGACGACTTCCTGTTAAATCCAGAACTGTGTTTGAAATCTTCAGATCTGGAAATGAACGAGTGCCAAAGCTCCAGACATGGATCATTCCTGAGTGAAGACAAGTCCATCCTGGAGATGCAGAAGGATTACCCAGACCTGGCCTTTCGACAGAGGCCCATCTTCAAAAGCTCGTCTACCAGGGTGAAGCGTTCCGGAGCGAGAGACGTGAGGTCGGGCCATGAAGCGAGTGGCCCTCTGACCATCACCTTACACGCTGAAGCTCCACAACCTGCTGTAGAACCTCGTTCCTCAGAAGAGCAGCCTCAGCTTGTTGGAACTGCATCACACACTCCGGGGTTAAAATGCGACGACGATGTCCCGGTGACGGACCTGGCCGACATGATGGAGAAGCTGAAGCTGAAGGAGTTCCCCGGCGAGGAGCCTCTGAAGTGTCCGGTGGAGGAGACGGCGCAGTGCGAGAAGAACGAGACGATCCCGATCCTCTGCAGCCCCTCGCACGAGTCCGTCTGCAGCATCGCCGGCTGCGGCAGCTGCTTCGCCTCCGACCGACTCCAGCAGCACCACGGCATCACCGAGCCTCCGCAGTCATTCTACATCCCCAACCGTGTGAGCGGTTCTGGTCCGGCGCCCCCTGTAGAGCACGATGAGAACAACGATCCGTGCAGCAGTGCCGATCCCGTCCTACACCACACCCTGGAGCTCTGACAAACCTGTGTGATGAGGTGACGATCAGCACAAGCACAACACACACACAATACAGCGGTGAAGTGACTCAGGTTAAAATGTGTTAATGATTCACTAGAGAGTTCTGACTGCTGATGAATAAATCCAGTTGTTTTTCTCACAGTTAACTAGTCAGTTAGTGAAGTCAGCTAATGTTATGATGTGGTTTAATGGTATGTGGACGTGTCTAATTTGCATATTTATTTATTTTAGTGGCTCCTGATGTTTTTGAAGAGAGTAAATGGGTGGAAACGTTACATAACTGATTTTACTTCATTTCTTTAAGATGATTAAACAGAAATGAAGACAAGTGATTATATTGAGCAGCGTTTTAATCTAATGTTACGGTGAAAAACACAAATTTATCCTGTATTTTGTTCTGAAATTTTCATTGTTACAGTTTTTTTGTTTGTTTGTTTGTTTTTTAATAGTAAGTTAACTGCTTTAAAAACTAATTATCTATGATCATCACATTTATGCATCTTTTTGTAAAAGTTTTCTACCAGCTTTTATCCAGTTGTAGTTTACAGATTTAAATAGTTTGATAAAAAATTTCAACAGATTCCTGAAACACGTTGATGTGTAGATGATGATGATGATGATGATGATGTAAGGCTCAGTGTTTACGTGAGCTCTGGGATTAAGCTGGTCTTGTTGATTTTGTCTTTAGGAACGTGTTCATCTCAGGTGAAGAACTCCAGAAGCTCTCACAGATCCACGTTTCTCATCATCTTCACGTTCCTGTGATGAGACTCTTATTACTGAACTGTTTGACCTCTGTGTTCCTCTGCGCACTCAGATGGTGGTCTGTGCTCTTAACCTCAAAACCTCCAGATCAGGAAGAAGAAACACACCAACTTCTTTTTCACAGTAATGTGAAGTGTGTGTGTGACTCTGTGACCCGTTTAATCAGGGGTGTCAAACACACGACCCGGGGACCAGGACCGGCCCGATACGGGTGGAACACGTTCTTTATTCTTGGTTCAAAATCATATTGTGGATTTTAGCGCTAGTCTGTTGTTATTCCTCTAGAGGGCGAAGTAGAGCAGAACACTTGGAGTAATAAACCCAGCTCCTGAGGGGACGTGTTGATGATGTCATTGTTTATTATGAAGGTAAACGTCACCGCTGTAGCCACGCCCCCTCCTCTAACAGGAACCACTGGTTTTGCAACATGGGAGTCAATACTTATGCAATCACAATTAAACATTTTCTGTTTGTAAAAACTTTATCTACATTGATTTCCCCTAAAATTATGGGCGACTCAGTGTAGATTAATGACAGACAATCCAGTTTCATGGTTGGTTTTTTTTTTAGTTTCTTCTAATTTTAAAAGACAAAAGTCCTTTAACTCCTGGTGTTTGTTGTGAGACTTGGTGGTGTAGTGGTAAAGACCTTGCTTCTGAGTGTTGGAGGTTGCTGGTTCAAATCCAGCGTGTGTGTGTGTGTGTGTGAGTGTGTGCGTGTGTGTGTGTGGAAAATGGTGCTGTAGGATTGCAGGTAAAGTGTGAGTGATAGGTTTTTTTTTTCAGCGCTTCCTATATTATGCAAAAACTAAGTCGAACTCCTCCCACTCTGCTGTATAACCCTTTATCTCTCATGCTCTGATCCTGGGGGGGCATCTGCCCGGAATTACCCCCCCTTGGGTTACGCCCTCCACATCCTGCCATCAACTCCTGAACCGTCTACGCTCTTATCCTGGAGTCCTGGCCGGGGTTCGAACCAGCAACCTCTCAACCCAGAGGCGACGCTCATCCACATGAGCTACAGGATCTCACACTTACAGGTTGTTCTATGGAACCTTTAGGATTCTGTTCTTAACTCTGGCTGGGGTTCAAACTGGCAACCTCTTAATGTAGATGCTATAAGATCTCAGACTTGTCCCCTCTTTTATAGAACATTTAACTTTGTGCTCTTAACTTTGGCCTAAAACAAAAGCAGCCTTTCTGGGGTTCGATCCAACAAACTGTGCGTCTCAAGCTAAGCTCCAATCCAAGTGCGCCACCTCCTGAGACTGTTGCACTCTGATTTAAGAACCTTTACTCTTATTTCCTTAACACTCACCAAAAGATGAAGTAGAAGCTGCTGGTGCTTGGATTCGAGCCAGTAACCTTCTCCTTCCGGGGGCACGCACACATCCACATGAGCTATAGGGTTTAGCTGTTCAGGAAGCTTTATCAAACTTTTACCTTTGTATCCCTAACGGGTGAAAAAGCTAAAGAAAAAGCAGACCTGGCCAGGGTTTGAACCTCAGCACTGTCTACCTTTAAACGAGAACTCATCCGCATGAGCCACTGCAACACAGCGTTAAAGCTGGTTTTATAGAACCATTAACTTTGTGCTCTCAGAACTGAACATTAAGGAGAAGCTGACAGGGACGCACTCGTCCACATGAGCCACTGGGTTTAAACCAGTGCCCTCTCCACCCAGCAGTAACACACATCCACAGGGTCTCATACTGACGCCGCGTTTATACAACCGTCACCTCGAGTTCTTAACCCTGAACTACAGCAGGGGATTGAGACTGATACGGGTGAGAGCTGAACCCTCACCACTGAACCGCAGCAGGACAGGAAGTGGCGTCCAATGTCCACTAACCACTGAGCTACGCACACAGACACGAACACACACAAACACACAAATTTAGAGCCAGAAGTATTCAATTCAATTCAATTCAATTTTATTTGTATAGCGATTTGTTATTGTCGCAAAGCAGCTCTACACAATCAAAAGAATTATTTAAGTTTGTATGTGATTTTCCTCCAGAGCTCCTCATGTGTGGTCCTGATTTAACTCTTCAGCTCAATACCGCTCGTCTCCGGGTTGGTGTGTGTGTGTGTGTGTGTGTGTGTGTGTGTGTGTACGCTCTACACATGAGGTACAGTGTGTTACCTAAAATAAGTTTGATACCACTGTGTTTAAACATGTGTACAAGACAGCTGTTTTATATGTGTGTGTGCGTGTGTGTGTGTGTGTGTGTGTGTGTGTTACCTGTGCCTTCTCAATGCTGAATCAGAGTGTAATTTGCACTTGTGTCTCGTTCAGTGTGTAATATATTACATGCAACGTTTCTAACTGTAATAAAAGTAATAATAATAATATGATACAGGATCAGATGATGCTGACAGTCTGATCTCTGCTACAGTAGATTATAGATTATATCACTAAACACATCTCAGACTTTTACAGTAAGAAAGACAGAAATCAGCAGTTCATCCATTTCTCACAGGTTTATTACAATTACAGTGTAAACAGGAGGAGTACAAAGTCCTACTGATCTCTAACGGGCCTCCAAACACAAAGTGCCACTTTTATAGGAACATTCTGGGGTTTTTACGTACAGATTAAATAAAAAATAAACTATAAAAAAAGTATTACAATGCTGTCGTGTCCAATGGTTTAATTCTCTGGTCAGAGCTGTGGAATGATTCAGTGATTTAAACAGCAAAATATATAATGATATTCCAATTAATAAACAGACAGATAATAAATAAATTAATAATATGAAAATGTAAGAAATGACAAATAATTTTCATTAGAAAAGACAAAGAATTCCAGTGAAGTACAGCACCAACTGGTCCTCTAAAACGTGTGTGTGTGTAGCTGAGACATTAACCATAGAATAAAAAAAGAATATGAATTATCTTGATGTGTTGGTGAGAATTCCTTTACACATGATAAAAAATACATTCAAAGAAAAATGTCTGAATGAAACAGAAAGGCTTTTAGTCAAAGTTTATATTATTATATTTCCTACAGAAACTTAACTCACTGAATCAAATCAATGAATCAAAAGTTGATTTTGAATCGAATCAAGATGTAATGAATCAGGAATCAATTTCATTCACTCTCAGCTGAAAGATAATAAAGTACCATCATTTTTTTTGTTTGTTTGTTTACTACTTTATCCAACACGCACACACAGGACCAAACACTGCCTTTAGAACAAAGTGTGTGTGTGAGAAACGTTCCTGTTTATGGAGCTCGAGGCACAGTGAAGATCTTGTCTCGGTTCTCCTCATACTGATGGAGCATCTTCTGAAGATCATGATCAGCTGGGATGACCTACACACACACACACACACACACACACACACACACACACACACACACACACACACACACACAATCTCAATAAAGACTCTCAATAATAAAAA
>JAQMYJ010000023.1:329482-341398 GCA_030014305.1 Clarias laeviceps | reverse complement strand
CAATGACTGAGCGTTAAGCTGTGGTTTGTTTACTCCTCTTATACTTCCTGGTTTGCGACCGCATTACTTCCGGGTCCCAGTGCCGGTCGCAGATTGAGTGTGCATGACAGAGATATTAAAATAAGTGATGTGTGACTGGTGATGTACAGAATGACAAACACCGCTCCAGTAAACACGCCTCTGCACTGGGTTTAGTCTTTTAGGTATTTTTTTAATCTTAGTCTTTACATCTCATTCATCGTCGTAGGGGGCGGAGCCTATCCCAGGAGACATTGGGTACAAGAGTGACAAACCATCGCAGGGCACACACACCTACACAAACACACACTCTCTTTCACACATTACCGACAATTAGAAACACTCATTACCTTAATCAGCCTGTCTGTAGGACTGTATGAGGAAACCGGAAAACCCGGAGAAACCACAGAGCAACATGAGGCGGGAATCGAGCCCAGACCCTGAAGGTGCAAGGCCACAGTGTAACCACTACGCCACTGTGCTGCCCACCTTATATATATTGTTTAGAATTTAATTCCAACTCTATACTCATAATTATTATTATGTTCAAGTCAAACCGGGACTGAAATTTCTGCTGAACGAAGGTGTTAAAGTTGACGTCCCGAATGACGATCCCGGCCGAGGTGGCTCGGAGCCCACTGCAGTCATTCCTGTGAACATTCCTGAGTGGAACGCCTGATCCTTGAAAATCAACGTCGCCAAATTGTGTACGAGACACATCTGTGTGTGAACAGTCCACACACTCATTGACCAACACCACTTACACATTACAGGAACTCGGCTGGGAGTTATCGTCACGTCCCCTGTAAAGTCCTGACCTCGCTTCAAGACATTCCCACATGTTTAGGACATTGAAAGAGTTCATGGGAGGCCGGCGTTTCAGACGTGAATCAGTCTGATTGTGGCTCCGGCGTACTGAGAAAATTTTTTACCTTGATGGTGTCCAAGCTCTAGTGAGACACTGGGATAAGTGCATTAGTGTATCAGGAGATTATATAGAGAAATAAAGGGATGTTTTTACTCTCAGAACGGCCTACAATTATCCTAGTATTATTATTATTACTATTATTATTATTATTGATACAGTATAAATAAGTAATTTAGATACATAATACACATATAATAAGATGTTTATATAAACCACTTTGTGACATTTTCCATTTAAAAAATTCTGTATAAAATGTGTGTGTGGATGTTTGTGTGTTTGTGTACATAAATATATTTCATTCAGTGATCTGTAATGTGTTTAGACAGATCAGTTTTCCTAGTTTGCTAAGTGAAAAGTGCTACATGCACGAACTGAAAAACCAGTAAGACGTCTTTGCTCAAGATTCTTTTCTGTTTCTTGATTGCATTATTTCTATCTTTGCTTGCCTTTTTCTTTTTTCACTCCCTCTTTCTTCATCTCTCTCTCTTTCTCTTGCTCTTTATCTGTCTATCCAGATAGAGGCTCTACAGGGTGAAAGGTTAGATAAATATGGGCTCAGGTCTTAGGAGCAGCAAAATGTGCATAATGTAGGGAGCGAGGGGGGTTTTAGGGTGTGAGGAGGGGGAGAGAAGAGTGTGAGGGGGAGGGTGTAGGGAGCAGAGGGGGGTGAAGGGTGTAAGGGGGAAGGGTGTAGGAAGTGAGGGGGAGGGTTTAGGGTGCGAGGGGGAGGGTTTAAGAAAGGAGGGATGTAGGAGGGTGCAGCAGGGGGTGGGTCAGCACTGTATAGCCACATGTGTGAGACGGCGGTGAGGCTTTAAGAGGACGAGGCTCAGAGAGAGAGAGAGTGTGGCTTCATCATCGTCTTCATCATCTTCTTCACTCTTTTGGATTATTGAGGGTCCGACAGACAGGTGGGTCGAATCTTACACACTCACTCACACACACACACACACTACAGGTTTAGTGAATAAGAGCAGAGAGACAGACAGAGAGACAGACAGAGAGATCAGAGTGCCGGCTCTTTGTTCTCTACAGCTCTGTCCAATTCCAGTCTGCACTCCACACTCACACACACACTCACACACACTAGAACTCATGAGTGTGAATTAGATCTGAAGCAGTGTATTGTGGGGCTGCAGTGAGTCTTTGTGTGAGATGGAGGAGGAGCAGCGGAGAGAGGCTGCGGTCCTGCTGGGGAGAGCCGGGGTTCTGCAGCTCTGGGTTCTGTCTCTAATACTTACAATAATGAGTTCTAATACAGATTTCTTACACACACACACACACACACACACACACCTTTCAGGTCTTCCTTTTTTTCTTCTTTTTTATCACATTAAATTCCGCCCTCATGTGGCGTTATTAAATATGAACATTTCCAGATGTGTGTTTTATAAAGTGTAATTTGGTTAATGATTCTCGCGTGCTCTGTCATTTTAAAGTTAATTGTTGAAGCTCGTGCACGCTCCACCAGCTGCCGCGCGCGTTCACGGCTTTCATGTCCTATTCTCGCGAGAGTTCACGGAATTCGCGTTGCCGAGGGAACGCCTCGGTATGAGTCGCCATGGCAACGCCTTCAGCCTCTTTTTTTTTTTGCAGCAGTCGATTTTTATATTACCGCTCATTAATTAATTAATTTTATCTATAAAAAAAATCTCAGTGAAAATAATGTACTTAAATGAGCTAAAGCTAGGTGTTAGCATAAATCCTGAGCTAAATGCTAGCTAGCAAAGTTCTAGTAACCGTAATCATCTTTTGAATCTAAACGTCAAATCACACAAATCAGCTTGGATAATTTGTGCAAAGTGCTAAATGTGAAATATTACATTAATAATAATGAAGTGTAGGAACCAATTTTCAATAATAAAAAACAAAAAAATAAATATCTGACAGTAAACTGTCAGCCATAATATTCATCATCTTAAACAGATCCAGACAGCATTAGATGTCAACTGATTTGTATAGATGTTATGATGCTAAATCAGAAAGCTAATTAAAAAAGAGTAAAATACTAAAGTGACACATGATGATGACTTCAGACCTCCTGCCTCACCCAGGTTAGTTTGTGTGTTTGTTTATCAATTCAATTAAATTTTATTTACACTTTGTCATTGTCGCAAAGGAGTTTTACACAATCAAAAGAATTATGGACGTTTTTAAGAAATGTAAATGTGTATGAATCAAAATGATCAGATTGTTCCTCATGAACAAGCCGGGGGTGACAGTGGCACCTTAACCGGACTCAACAGGGAACCCATCCTCATCTTGGTCATAACATTTTATTTTTAATCTCATATTTTTTAGCACAATTTATTCCAAATTCTTGTAAAAAGTAAATTTGTAAGGGAAGCAGCACCATTTGGGAGCTAGCGTCAACAGTTAGCTAGCAGCGTTATAACCCAGATGTGTCTTGGTGTGAATAGCAACAGTAATGGAAATCTGGACCGAGTCCACTTCATTTATTTTGACCTTGAACTGGAGTTTTCCTGTTGGCTAACTGTCCGCTGTCGTAAAACGTCCACTACTGATTAAACACACAGCGTTATTTATACACCACACACAGGTCATTTCAGGCGGAAAGAACTGGAAAAAAATACAGGTGTTGTAATAGCCAGTGTGTATGTGTGTGTGTGTGTGTGTGAACACAATGTAAAAGTACAGCAGTCTCATGGTGGTCTTGTAGTAGCAAAAATACAAAATTATGTTACATGGAATGAAATAAATGAAATATCTACTGAATCTGGACAGCTCTGTTCGGATAATCCTGCTGATGTCAACTGAACGTGACACACATTCATGTAGGAGTTTTCATGTCTGTAAGTATTTTATTTGACCCAGACATAAATGAATCCCATTCAAATTTTGTTTATTTCCTTCTATAAAGAGCCGACTTGTTAAATGTTTCTTATTGTGTGAGTGTGTCACAGACACCAGTGGCACAAATCTAATCTTTTTCTTAATTTTTCTCTAAATATTTATAAATCACTAAATAATTAACTGACCTGCACAATAAACATCATAATTGGATTCCTAGCTGTTATATATTTTGAATGATACATTTACTCGTTTAAAAGAGTGAATATCACTGAGATTAGAATCGTAATCGTCCCTGAGAGTCCTGCGCTGTAATAAAACCCAGCACACACTGCCGAGCTCAGCAGTTGGATCGATTTTGCATTATGCTGGCGCATGACTGCGCATCCTCTAATGCATGCAGCAACGCAGCAGCACTTTGAGCCACGCTGCTGCAGACATCATGCCACCCTAACATGCCAACATCCCTGCTTACAGTACTAACATACGCATGTTCATGTTCATACACTGGACTCGAGAAGCTCTTTTTATAGGATTATCGTCCACGAAGTGAGCGCAAGGTGTTAAAAGAATGCAGCGTTCTCATGTGTTTGTTTCAGACAAGATGTGCATAAAGCACGATCAAATTAAATAATCCAATTAAATCATTCCAGGATTGTGTGTTTCGTGATGTATGGCAGAGTGACCATGTACAGTTGTGTGTTATCTAATCAGTCGTTTTCTCCAACCCTTATCGTCTCCCTACACTGAGCTCGGCGAGCCAGCCATGAATGCCGCTCGGCTCCTATCAGCTCGACTCTTACGCACTAACAGTAGCACTACAGCACTCGAGCGGGGCACAGCAGTATCGCTGCAGGTTCAGCCCATCCGTACGAGCAGATCATTTTTCTGTTTGTGTTTCTCCCACTGCAGCTCGTATTTTCCCACGACACCGAGGTTAAATTCTAAACTTCTTTATCATCCAGTTTGAGTCCTTCACATGAGAGAGACGCCAAAGAACTCTAACATTAAATGTAAATGCTGGAAGTAAGGAAAGGGTGAGGAGCCGGGCAGCTCGTCTGTGTACGACTTACTCAACATTCCAGACTCTTTACAAGAGCCATGTGAAGTTTCCAACCAGCAGCCATTTGTCTTTCATTCGTCCTCGTCTCCCGCAGCTTTTGGACTGCATTCAAACGTCCTCCTTTTGGCAGAGTTAGCCATGGTGAATAAAGTGAATGCCCTTTAAAAGGCGACACAGTGCAGGCGAAGCTGGCACCCGCACACAGTGCACGCTTTTATCAGTTTTCATTTCCATCATAGTTAATTAATCCCGTACTCCAGTCACGGTTTTAATGCACCCTTGATGAATTACCCTCAGCATTTCTCCTGGGTCAAATCTGCATTTATTCTTATTATTGTATTAGTTCAAGAAAAGTCTTTTAGAATGATTCCAAGGGCACAACATACCCAAAGTGCACTGCAATCTTAAACCCTTCTTTTTTTTTTGGTAAAAATAAGTTTGTTCTATGTAACCACCAACTTTATCTATACACACCATTCAAAGCAGGGTAAATAGGTTACAAAGCTGATAAGACTGCACACGTGACTCATGTTTACTCTTTAAATCTTTGTGTGTAGCAGGTCAACACTTTAGCAATGAGAGAGTCTATAAAGCTTTAGTGAAATCAAGATGGTTCATTTATCACATTTATCTCTCATTTGTATCTGTTTTCTTGCTTAAATCGATTCTTACAATCCTGCCACATTAACACAAAAACCAGATTTTTTTTCGTACTCACACATGTTAACACCATAAACTTATGTTAAAACCAAGAAAAAAAATTCACATTTACATTTAACCACGTCCACAAAAGGCAAAACTCAGGGACCACAAAATGATGACTAAATCGATGAAAGGGCTTCTCCTAAGTATGGCATGTTCTAAATCTCCAAGTAATCCAGCTCAGCCCCTGCAATGTATGAACTTCATTACACATAAACGCTTCCTCCTTTATACAGGGTAAAAATAGTTTGTCCTAAACTGAAGGAATATCAATTTATTTTGATTGATTTACCCTTTAATATGAAGTAACGCAAAATGTTCATTACCATGATGTCCCTTGTAGTGTTTTAAACCAGTCAGTGTGATCTGTATATAAACCCAGAGACTCAGTACCTATATGACTTGAAGCTAAGTCCAGGTTCACATTAGTGAGTCGGTTTATATGTGGATGAAATGCTGATCCACTGATTTACTTACTGAAAATCAATGTTTGTGATTTTTGCAGGTCGCATTATGGGAGGTAAGCTGAGCAAAAAGAAGAAGGGATATGACGTCAGTGACCCTAAAGAGAAAAAGGAGGAGAATGCTGTGGTAGTTACAGCTTCAACAGAGCAGAAAGATGAAGCGAGCCAGGGTGTAGCTGCGGAGGTAAAAGCAGAACAAGTGGCCCAAAGTGCTGCAGCTTCTCCTGAACCTCCATCAGAAGCTCCAACTGATCAGGCTGCATCACCAGACAATGAAGAAGCAAAGGGAAAGTCTGTGGAAGCTGCTGTTGCCACTGTGGAAACGGCTCCACAGAAACTAGCATCTGCCCCAGAGGAGCCCACAGCAGCTACTCCAGAGAAACCTACAACTGTCCCAGAGGAATCTGCACCTGCTTCAGAAACACAAGTAGCTGCTCCTGTGGAACCTGCACCTGCCCCAATGAAACCTGAACCTGCCCCAGAATCGGCAGATGCTCCAGAGGACCCCACACCTGCCTCAGATACAACAGCAGTTATCCCAGAGGAAACTGCATCTGCCTCAAAAAAACCACTAGCTGCCCCTGTGGAATCTGCTCCTACATCTGAAGAACCACTAGCTGCCCCTGTGGAATCTGCTCCTACATCTGAAGAACCACTAGCTGCCCCTGTGGAATCTGCTCCTACATCTGAAGAACCACTAGTTACCCCTGTGAAATCTGCACCAGTCTCTGAAAAACCACTAACTACTCCTATGGAACCCGCTCCTACTTCTGAAGAACCAACAGTTGCCCCTGTAAAACCCACACCAGTATCTGAAGAGCCAGTGGCTGCCCCTGTGGAACCAGAACCTGCCTTAGAAGAAAAAATTGCTGCCGTGGAATCTGCACCTGCCTTTGAAGAAGCAATAGTTCTCCCAGAGCAACCTGCACCTGTTTCAGAAGGACCAAATGAATCTGTTGCTGCATCAGTGCAGGCTGTAGGGAAATCACCAGTTGTACCTGAAGAGGCTGTTGTTGTCCCAGTGGAGGCTGCAACTCCCTCAGATAAGCCAGAGGAGCCACTATCTCCACCCGAAGCTATTCCTACACCAACACAGTCTGTTGCTGCTCCTGAGGAGCCTGCACCTGCCCCAGGAGAGACTGTTGCTGCCCTAGTGGAGCCTACAGCTGCACCAGAGGAACCATCAGCTGTCCAAGAAGAGACTGTTTCTGCCCCAGTAGTGGCCGAAGCAATCAATGAACCAGCAGCTGCCCCAGAGGAACCTTTAGAAGCTGATTATGCTCCACAGGAGCCTGTCCCAGAGGTACCCATCACACAGAAACAAGCTGTTTCACCCAAGGAACCACCAGCTACACTAGAGGTTGCTTCAGCCCCAGTAGAGGCTGAAGCTGTCTCTGATGAATCTCTAACTGCACCAGTAGAGGCTGTTCCTACCTCACAGGAACCATTACCTTCACCAGAAGAGAGTATAGCAGTCTCTGAAGTGCTTGCAAGTGCTCCAGAAGAATCTACAGATCCACCACAACAAGTAGCTCTTGAGGAAATAAATGTTTGCCCATTAGAGTCTGTAGCTGCCCCAGAGCAGGTTGAAGTTACACCAGAAGATGAGCCTGTAGCTGCTACAGAGCAAGTTGAAATTACACCAGAAGACGAGCCTGTAGCTGCCACAGACCAGGTTGAAATTGCAACTCATGAGCCTGTCATCGCACCTGAAGAACCTGAATCTGCTCAAGTGGAGCTTGCACCTGATGAAGTAGTGCAAGAAGCTGTAGAGGAGGTTTTAAATGCCATAGAAGTTACGCAAGTATCAGCTGAGATCACAGAACCTTCAGAGGCGTTGGAAGTAGAAGCAAAATCAGAGGTTTCTGAATCTCTTCCTGAGTCTGAACCAGTTGCAGTAGTACCTTCTCCTCCAGAACCAGGAATTAAAACTGAACCTGTTGCAGATGGAGAGGAACCCGTTCCTGCGATTGTCGTTTCAGAATCTACTTCGGCCAACGAGATCGTACCTGCAGAACCATGCAAGGTTATAGAGGAAAAGCTGGAAAATGGAGAATGTGAAAGTGCTGGATCAACAGAAGAACCTTCACCTGTTGTAGCTAAAGAAAATGGAGTGTGCCAGGAGAAGGTGATGGTAGATGATCAAGTAGATGGCCCAGTAGCTGATCTTCATGGAAAAGAGTGTGTGAATGGCATAGTGGCTGAACAGGAACCTAACTGTGAACTGAAAAAGGACTTAAACATGGCCAGTGATGTTGGAGATATGGTGGAGTGTCTCAGTGCGGCAGTGAGCCAGGCTGTAGACACGGCATGAAAAAAAAAATCCTTCACATGTGAAATCCATCATGAAGAAAAACAATAAGTCCTCCAACGACACTGACTTCCTGAAATATAAACGTCCAGACTGCATTCACAGTGACTCAGGTGCAAGGAGTTTATGGTTACAACCACTGAAGAACATGAGATGAAGAACAGAGTGAATTATTGAGGGTGAAAAAAAGAGATGAAGGATGAAAAAGAAAAGAAGAAGGAATGTAATTTGCCATGTTGTGTTTGGCACTGGTGAGCTTTAACTGCCTGCGCTGGTTAAATATAACAACCAGGAAAAATGTGAACGCTGGTTTAAAAAAAAAAGCCACACTGGACATTGACCACGAAAAAAAAAAATTAAATGAATAATTTGTGTGTTTGCTTGTGAGTTTTTTCTGAAAATGAAAGTGGTTATTGGATTAGCATTTAAATACACATAATCAAACGTAGACTTTCACATATCCATTTCTTATCCATGTAACGAAGTTATGAAGTTGTTCGTTTTGAGCTTTTAGAGCTGAAACTGTGAGGAATGTTCATTTTAACCTTGATGGCTTATGTTAGAAAATAAAACAAACAAAAATACTTTGTTAAACTTGGACCTTTAATTTCATTTCTTTCTAATGATTCTGAGAGAGTGCCTGAGACTAAACTGGTCTACTGCTTGTTTCTCTTCTATTTAAATATGTATTTGAAATAAACTCCTGTCCACAAGGGGGCAGAAAACCCCCCCAGAATGAACGGCTCTTGTTTTACTACAGAAGAATTGAGAAGCAGAACATGATCAGTGCAATCTCAATCATGACGCTGCTGGAGGTCGTATCTTAAAAGAGAATATTCCAGTCCTGCGCTCTGATTGGTCAGAAGGTATTGATTAATTCTCCAGAACAGAAGCTCTCACAGTAATGCAGGTTTATACTAATATGTTCTCTCTGATATGTCATGCTTTCTATAGATTTTCATTAACATGGCTGTAGTTATTATTCTGTAAGGAGGTATTTGTGTGACATCAGTGGAAGGAGTCTCCAGTGTCAGTGCTGTGTAACAGTCAGAGGTAAAACCTCATCTTCAGGACAGAACAGTTTACGCTGCTTTGGAGGGAGCAAGTGTTTATAGCTGCTCTAATGATGTTACTTGGAGCAAGAGCTCTCTTTCTCTCTCACACATGCACACACACACACACACACGCACACAGCGGCTACTGTAACTATAAACAGACACAATGTATCGAGTGCTGCTCGTTAACAAACACTAATGTAACTCGTTAACAGACTCCAGTGGCGTGAGAATGATTTTTACTCTGTGTCTATAAGGACATTAGAAATTACCAAAGCCCATGTACACACACACACACACACACACACACACACACACACACGCAAAGCTCTCGAGTTTCTTTTTAAAAAAAACACACCATGCTTCTGATTTATGAAAGGAATGTTCCGGAGAGAGCAGGGTGGGGGATGAAGTTACTGCCTTCACACACACACACACACTGTATATTCCTATACAAATTTCTATCCCTGTGCCTCTCACCCATCAGTACCCTCACTTGTATGCAGGGTGTGTGTGTGTGTGTGTGTGTGTGTGTGTGCAGCTGCAGTCCTTGGTCCCTCGTCACACTGCAGTGTCTGTAGTGGCTCAGCTGTCTCCCTCCTTCCATCACTCCCTCTCTCTTTCTTCTCTTTATCTCATTCACCGGCGCTTCCACTAAACCCTCTCAAAAGGACTGAGCAGCTTCAGCTAGATCAGACACACACACACACACACACACACACACAAAGAGACTGTGTGTCTGTATGTCTCATATGTAGGTTCTTTAACCCTCAGCTTATGACTGAGAGGAGGACAGGAAATGTGTGAGAACAGCGTACCTACTTCTTACACACACACACACACACACACAAACACACAGAGCAATAATTAACCAGAGCAGTTTGTTCCCCTTGTAGATGACATCATTCACCAAACATGTTCCTGAATGCAGCCTGGTGATCCACAGTCGGTGTGTGTGTGTGTGTGTGTGTGTGTGTGTGAGAAGATTAGGCCCAGTCACCTTGACAAAATTATTCGTTACTTGTTGGTGCAGAAAGTCCACAGATGTCCAGAAAACTCCTGTGTGTGTGTGTGTGTGTGTGTGTGTGTGTGAACAGGATGAGTGTTTCAAATAGGACACCTAATAACATCCATGCTAATGCTAATCAGTGTAATGTTTGTTTCTGATAATGTAATGTGATAAGATGATTGAGGACAAACAGCCCAAAGGCAAAGTGTCATTGCAGTGTAAACAGCACTCACATGTACATGTGCACACACACACACACACACACGCACACACATATACAGAGTATTCCATCATCTACACACATAAACACAACATGACACAACCAACCACTCATAACTGTCTCACATTCCCCTCTGTCTGACTTCAGTGTGTGTGTGTGTGTGTGTGTGCTGTTTAAACAGATGAAACTCTGTAAGCCTCCTCAATAAGTTTTCCATCATAAACATTAATGTGTGTGTGTGTGTGTAATACCCACATGATGTTAGTTTAAACACTGATAGTCAATCAGAGAGGTCATGCAGCAGTTTACACCACATACCTGAGAAATTCAGCATGTCACTCTCTCCTCATCAGCAGCTCACTGTGGAGTTTCTTCACACACACACACACACACATTCTCCGAGTGCCATTCTTTGCTCTCAAACTTTGTTCCCTACATCTGCCATCACAGTCATCAGCCTGCCAGATTCCACACACACACACACACACACACACACACACACATATATCATATGAACCATTTAATGGTTTTGTTGGAAAACCTATTTAGGAGGGTTACATTAGCACAGATTCATCTGTTTAAACAGCACACATACACATCCCTAAGTGTACAGAAGCCGACCCCAGGACACCTATGTACGTTTTACAGCAGTTACACACGTGGACAAAATTGTTGGTACCCTTTCGGTCAATGAAAGAAAAACTCACAATAGTCACAGAAATAACTTTAATCTGACAAAAATAATAATAAATAAAAATTCTATGAATGTTAACCAATGAAAGTCAGACATTGCTTTTCAACCATGCTTCAATGGAATTATTTAAAAAAATTAACTCATGGAACAGACCTAGACAAAATGGTACCCCTAGAAAATAATGTGACCAAAGAGACGTGTTAATTCAAGGTGTGTTCACTAATTAGCATCACATGCGTCTACAATCTTGTAATCAGTCAGTGGGTCTATATATAGGGCTCCAGGTCGTCACTGTGATGTTTGGTGACATGGTGTGTGTAACACACTCAACATGGACCAGAGGAAGCGAAGGAAAGAGTTGTCTCAGAAGATTCGAAAGAAAATTATAGACAAGCATGTTAAAGGTAAAGGCTGAACGACCATCTCCAAGCAGCTAGATGTTCCTGTGACTATAGTTGCACATATTATTCAGACATTTAAGATCCATGGGACTGTAGCCAACCTCCCTGGACGTGGCCGCAGGAGGAAAATTCATGACAAATCAAAGAGACGGATCATCCGAATGTGTAAGGTTTTCTAATATTGTAAGACAATGTAATCTAATAAGAAGATTCCTGTCCCTTGAGAACAGACCCCTCACT
>JAQMYJ010000023.1:52655-72627 GCA_030014305.1 Clarias laeviceps | reverse complement strand
GCGAGCGAGAGAGAGAGAGAGAGAGAGATCGAGAGAGAGAGAGAGAGAGAGAGAGAGAGGGAGAGAGAGAGATAGAGAGATAGAGAGAGAGAGAGAGAGCTGTGCTTTATGCATTAGGCAAAAAAAATGAAATAAACAGTTTAAAACAGTGTTATCTTAATACTCACACTCTAATCATCATCATCATCATCATCATCAAACTTATCAGAAAAGTCAATTACACAAAAAAGCAAACATATTTTTCATATTTAGCAATATTTAATTTCATATTTAGTATGTTTTATTGATTAATTTAATGAATTTATTAAGTCTTCTAAATATCTCAAAAAATGATGATTATCCTTTGGCACGAAGTGTATTAGCGCCATTTAGTGGTGAAAAAGAAGAATGCAGCAGTAGTGTTGATTTCTTATACTGTATTTACATTTATTGTGTTTGGCAGACCTTCTTACTCAGACCGACTTACAATTTTACATCACTCTACATCTGAGCAGTTGAGGGTTAAGGAAGGGCCTTGATCAAGGGCCCAACAGTGGCAGCGCTGGGGTTTGAACCTGGGACCTTCTGATCATCAGTCTAATGACGTAACCCCTGAGCCCTGCACTGTATATACTATATTATTCATTAATCTATCTTTTATACCAACTATCCTGGGTTGTAGGGTGGGTACTCTGGACAGGGCAGCAATCCATCACAGGGTGCACACACACACACACACAACGGGCAATTTAGGAACACCAGTTAACCTAATCTGCATGGATTGTGGGAGGAAACCGGAGTACCTGGAGGAAACCCACCAAGCACACCCGAGGGGGGAATCGAACTTAGAACCTGGAAGTGCAAGACCACAGCACTAACCACTACACCACCATCTGTATCCATCTCTCGCTCGCTCTCTCTTTACTTGTCTTTTATTACAGGCTACATTTAGATTACTATTCCCTTTTTTAAATGATTTGTGTACATTTATTGTCATTAAATAATAACTTGAAAAAGTCTGAATAAAGTACAAAAAATAAAAGTAAACGTGAGATACATGCTTAGTTTATTGGTTAAAAAAATTGTTACATATAAATGATGCTGTGCGACGTTATAAAGGTCTGTACAAAAGCACAAAAACCATACAGGAGAAAGAAAAACATTTCAGGCTGTGTGATCTGAGCAGGTAAACTGATGCTCATTTATACACCATATGCAAAATATTATTTACACTCGTGTGTGTGTGTGTGTGTGTGTGAGTGTGTGTGTGTGTGTGTGTGTGTGCGCGCCTGTGATTGTAACTGCTACAAGAAATATATCAAAGTAAAAGTTTTGTTTATATAAAAAAGAAAGTCCTTTAGAAAGTTCTTTACTTCATGTTTTGGATGTTTTGCAGGTTTCTGGTTCGTCTCCTGTGACCAGAAGGTTGTGAGTTCATATCCCAGCGATCCACATCCACACGAATAAAAAGTATCCTCTGAATGAATAAATGTAAAACAAATGCAATAAACAATTAACTGTTTTTATTCAGTGAAAGTGTTATTTCATAATCTGTCCTGTGTTTGTTATTTGTCTCCACGTTCCCTCGGAATCCTTTCAGTTCCCTTTCAGATAAAAAAGCACTGATCTGGGATGTACTGTAATCACACACATAAAGCTGTTTGTGGTAAATTTCACACGTGATAGATGTCGTATTATATAAATAATTCTGATAAAAACAGGCTCAGATGAGAACGTGTCTCTCTGACTTCAAAGATTTTCACCATCAAACTTCAGTAACTGTTAACCGACTCATCATCCATTCTATCACATGAATATTACTTTACTTTTATAGCCAAATCAATCCTCTGACCCCCGAGGTTTCCTCAAGGTTTTAAACGCTCAAAAATTCTAAGAGAAGTCTTTTTTGTCTCGACCTGTTTGTCTTTTATGTTGTTCTTTACATGACTTTCTGACCCTTTTTATACTCCACGTCTTCTCCTTGGCTCCTCTTTAAGCAAATTAGGTTTTATTTGTAAATAAACCCCATGAAACAGGGATATTCTGTCCCTTTACTTTAATTATACGAGCTGAAATCCAGTATCTTTTTGTCCAAATGACCGAATGTTGGATTTTTTTCTTGGTTCTTGATAACTAAAACCAGTTTTTTCTATGACATAAATCTCCACAAACGAGCTGTGGATCTGTTAGGACAAATCCCCTGGCGCCCAATTTATTTCAATAAAAAGAGTTCAAATGCGAGTGTGTGGCCGGGTGTCGAGGCATCGGTGAACTGGGATAAACAACGCCGGTCGCTGAGTTCCAGTAGTTGGAGCCGGGAGGGAAAAAGCTCCCCGGGGACACGGGCATGGGGTGGGTGCTCATGAAGGACGTTTTGGGCTGGTGGCTGTGGTAGCCCTGACCGTAGGGCACTTCGCTCTGGTATTTGAGGACGTTGCCTTCAGTCGGGTGGCTCTGGTGCGCCTGAGAGATGCCCTGGAAGTCGAACTTGTAGGCGTAGCGCTTGCCGTGCACTTTGGTCATGATGTTCTTGTCGTAGTAGTAGCGCAGGGCGCGGCTCAGCTTGTCGTAGTTCATGTTGGGTTTGCTCTTACGCTCGCCCCAGCGCTTGGCCACTTCGTCCGGGTCGGTCATCTTAAACTCGCCGTTCGTTCCCTCCCAGGTGATAATGTTGGCGTTGGTGCTGTCTGACAGGAGCTCGAGCAAAAACTGCCACAGCTGGATCTGACCTGAACCTGCAGTGCAAAATAAAATCATTATACACTAGGAACAGTGTGGGAAATCATTATACTATACACTGTAGCACGGTACAGCACAGCAGAGTGTAGAATAGCACAGTACAGAACAACAACGATTATCTGTTATACCCAAGTAAACCGGTGACAGGATCACGGGGCACCCGAGGCTCACACAGGCCTGTGGGAACCAAAGTCCCGCCCGTCCTGTCTGATCCAACAGAAAAGCCAATGCAGCACAAGTCACTGAGAAAAGTGGCCACCAGAACACCCAGTACACAACAAGCCATGGTATACGTGGCCCAGCAGGCAAAAATCCCAAGGCCCCGGAACGGTTCTCCAAATTCCCCAGATCCCAGTCCGATCACGTCCCATTGGATGCCCTGGACAAAAGAGTCTGACCCAGAGAGGGCGGCCCGTCCCACAACCCATACCACCAAAAGAATCAGTGCCCCCCCATTCAAAGGCCACAGCCTGAGGAGACAGAGCCACCTGGTGGTTTTAATGTTATGGCTGACCAGTGTAGAATAGTGCAGTAGAGGGCGGAGTAGAGCGGTGGAACAAAAGTATTTATACATTGATATTGATAATTGTAAAATTGAATGTTTTAGTAATTTTATCAAATCTTTTAAATAATGCCAATTACTATAAAAAGAATGATGTGTTATTTTCTCCAGTAAAGTTGCTCTAAAGCAATTAATATTTAATATGAAGTCCTTTATTAGGATCCGGCTGGGCATCGAGTCAGAAAGACGTCTGCAGTACTCTGTTGTCGATCGCTCAACCCATGCCAGACATTTGTGCTGATGGGTGGACACGTGACGTCAGAAGGTAAACATACTCATTTGTGCACAGAGAGACATATAACACATGGCATATGATGTCTTAATACTTTTGTTATTAAACTCTAGTACAATATACAGTAGCATAGTATAGCATAGTGTAGTATATCTAGAATAGTTTAGGGAAGTGTAATGTATGTTAGTTGCGTACGTTATGATTTGGTATAGTGTGCAGGGTGTAGTGTAGCATATCGCTACCTGATGTTACCTTAAAATGTAGTATAGTATACTGTAGTACACATAGCATGGTACAGTAGTGAAGTGGGCTCTGTATTTTGCACTTCAGGGTTAAGATGATGTGCATTCAATTGCAGTGCATTATGGGCAAAATACTTATTAAAATAGGATAACTATTAGCAGATCTGATTAAAACAGTTTTGGTGAGTTTAAAGTCTTTAAAGTCAATTCAAATATCATGCTTTTTTTAAGTTTCATCATTTGGTCCCCTGAATACCTGGCATTTCTTACCTGGATTAGCGAGGCGGCTGCTGATTGGCCCTAATGCTTGGTACGGATCTGAAAATGAAAACGAATGGTTAATAATCTGGTCAGTCATGCAAATAATAACAACAACAACAACAACAACAACAAAACACTCATCGATTCTTTTCTCTGAGTTTGTACCTTGAGTGATTCTGGGTGAAGGGTCTGAGATCCTGCTGTTGTGCTGCTGCTCTGCTGGAGAACCTGCAAAATATATTTTATAAATAAATATTTAATATCCTTATAACTAAGCTAATATAAACATTAGCTACAATTTTTTTTTAAAAATATAGAAGAAATAAAACATCATTGATGGTATCCTGTATCAGGTGTGTATCAGGTATTGACCAGTGGTTTAACAGGTGTGTATTGGTTGTGTGTCAGGTGTGTATCAGTACCTTTAGGAACAGTCATGGACCCAGATGACCAGCTGTTTCTCCTACTGATCTCCTCAAAACTGTTTTCTGCATAAAAACAATACAAGAGCAAAAATGAAAGACTCCTGGATATTGAACGTAATTAATCGATTTAATTATAATAAACATAATTACAATATATATGTTTATTTTTGCACTGTATATATAAGTTCTATTAGTTGTACCAATGGTTTTTATGATTTGCCTGAAAACTAATTGTTTTTCATTTATACTTGATAGCTGACAGCAAAAATATCTTTCATGTATCTTTTCAGTATTATTTAAATATTTTGTACATTTGCTATATATATATATTTTTTTTTAATTAAACTTTTTAAACATGAATAAAACCTTTTAAAGTGAGCAAAGTGTTCTTTAATCATTCTTATACCTCTTTGTGAGCCTCATAATCCCCAGACAGGAAGTGCAGGCCCTTAGGGTGTAAACGTTATTGTTTTGATCAGGGTTGGGACTTTAAACCTTCGTCAGTTTGGTTTGGTTAAACTGTTTACAGCGTAAAGTGTAAAGAATTTTTATTCTGTAATCGTTAACACTTTTTACCACCACGATGAAAACAAACTGCCCCACAGCGAGGCCGTGTTAAAACCTGAGTTTTTCTCAGGCAAAAGATCGAGCGTGTACGTAAGACTTGAGTTTTTCTGCATTCATTGTTCTTATTTCAGTAAGGGGTTAGGAGGAGCTGATGGAGGGAGATTTTGCAGGAAAAAGAGGGAGGAAGGAAGCGCTACATTAAAGACCCTGGAGAAACAACAGTAGCCTGAACAAAGTGACCTAAGGAGAACTGAAGATGACCCATGGTCCCGCAGGAGGACTGTCCTTTTGTTGCAGGCTAATGTATGTATAACAGAATAGTCAATTGTGTCCTAATGGGGCACCCAGTTTCCTGTTGCAGTGCAGCTGCTTCCTGTCTGAAACTGCAAGAAAAGTCGAAGACTACTTAGCCGTCAATTTTTGTTTGGGTTGCTGGAGACCCTGAGACCCTCTTCATCATCACCAAATGCACACCGAACCCTTTACGTCGGCCTCTGTCTGGCTTTAGAGCAGAGTTTTGTCTTCAGGTTGTGTCAGATGTGCTCTCTGAAAGTTCTGTTTGGGTTCTCATGTGGATTCCCCACTCTTTTAGATAATTCAGGGAGTTGTTTCTGACTTGCCAACATGTTTCAGGAGATCTCCACTACATATAACAAGTTCTGTTTGTGTTCCTTTCCCCTTTTCCCCATTCTTTTGTGGAATAAGAATAATGCCAACTTTAGTTGCTCAAGCTGTAATGTTGACAGAACGTTTGCAAGCCACAGATGGGGGATTTCTTTTTGCCTTCTAATATAACAGACCCTTCTTGCTTGTCAAGTACTAGTAGAGAGTGCAAAAAATGTTTACTATATATACATACATCTGATGTAGAAACAGCACATTGATTACAGACCAGGGGAATCAGCCCCCCATCACCACTCATGTGACTGGTTGAAATGCAGCTGGGGTTCTCCATGTTGCAAATGTCCTCTCATGTTGTCTGCATTTCGAATAAGTGCGAAGACAGAACAGCTGCCTATTTAAATATACTTTTATTTTTTTATGTACAATAAAAAATTATCTCCTCCGTTGGCTCTGTGAAAGGAGCCATGGTGCTCCTAATCCATCAGTTAAGCTTCTTAACCCCCTGGTCTGAACGTTCCCAGACTAGACGGAGCACAAGTTTCCTGAATCTTCAGCATGCGTGATATCTGACCCATCACTATCCAAATTCATCTCGACACTAGGCAAGTTCCTTATCTTGCCACCAGGTATGTTCCCTATCTTACCGTGAGATAAGTTCCCTATCCCACCACTACGCAAGTTCCCCATCCCTCTACTAGGTAAGTTCCCTAATCTGCTTCCAGGCAGGGTCCTTATCCCAGGACCAGGTATGTTCCTTATTCTGGGCCCATGTAATCTCCCAGACCCTGCACATTCCTGTTTTACCTGTTTCACAAGTTTTGAGATCAACATGACCGTTCTCTGAACTACAACTATGCAAAGTCCCTCATTAACTGGAATTCAGAGTACCAGTTCTAAAACCATACATGTTCCATGATGCACATATGAGCAAGTTACCTGACCCATAACCCTGCAAGTTCCAGATTCTCCAGAACCCCAGTACCATGGCCATTCCCCACCAACCACGTTCCCTTCCCAGTTGTACAAGTTTCTTGACCTACAACAATGTGCTCTCTGACTGACCAGAATGGAGGCTCCGGGACACCTCGGGATTCTTCAGCTATCAACATGCAATTTAACTCACAACTGTGGCAGTTCTACCGTCTGCCTCATACACATTTACTGATTCACAAAAGTGCAAGTTCTGTGACCCATAACATTGCAACAGCCCTGACTGACCAGGATGCAGTTTCCTCTTGACTCACCACTTTTGAAATCCTATGACCCTATGGAACTCACAGTACTTGACAAAGCTGCGCTAGTTCCCATGTCCACCACAAGGAGATTCCTTGACTCACTAATGTGGTACTTTCACCACGGCCCTGGCGCTCCCTTGTTGTTCACAGACACAGAGGTGTGACTTTTGTGATTATCCTGTGCTGCTGAAACTGTAAGAGTTTCTGTACAAGATTCTGTCATAGGCCCTCTAAACTATTCCTAGTTGATTTTCTGTTCTTCATGTCCAGAGCTCACCTACTGTCTCAGTTCCTGTTCCTAAGCTGATTATAGATCCTGATCTTTGGTCTTAACACTTACCATGTCTGTTTCATTTTCTATCTAGAGTGTGTGCGTCTCTGCCTCTGTCCATGTGAGGCCATGAGTTTCGTTGATTTCTTAAAGTCTCGGCTTACTCTCCTGTATCTCCACCCTTGCCCCAGGTAGTGTCTCCAACCCCCCTCCCCCCACCTTCACCACCCTCACCTCCTGCTGTCTTTTAATTCCAAGTTTTGGGGCAAATCAGGGTAAAGCTTTCTCACGTCTTCCCTATATTTTCTCCCTGTTGACCCGCCACACTACATTCATGTTTGTCCCCATTTAACCTCAATCTTCCTTATATGCCACTTTTTCCTGCTGTAATCAGTTCACCCTCCTCTTTTGATTGGTTCATTGTTGTTTCTGTTCCCATGCTATTTATACTCTTTGTGCAATTCACAAGTCTTCTTATGTATTTCCTCTTCAATTCCTCTGCACCGTGTTTGTTTGTTATTTAAGAGCTTCCTGGTTTTAACACCAGGGGTAACACTGAGCATGATTTAACACCTTTAATAAAAGAGTCCAGGTTTAGTCATGAGATTGAAAGAACGCTTTATACTATACATGTTTGGAGCCAAAAGAGCTCAAACTCGATCGACCATCCTGCGAAGTGCGGTATATCATACTGTCCGACTGAAATGGTTTTAGCTTTAAACTGCGAAATCAGAGACTGATGGTGGCTTCCTTCAGATCACACCGCACTGTCAGCTTGAAAGATGTGAAAGGAGTGAAGAAAGAAAGGAAGATATTTTCGTAATTACTGCCATAATGATGTTAATATGTCACTGATATACAAACGTCACTGATATACACTGATTCCTCCATCAGAGAAGGTTTGGGTCTTACCGGCTTTGACCTGTAGTCTCGGTGGGGGCTGCGTGTTGGTGGGGGTCGTTGGGTACGAGAAGGTCGGACTACCTGCAGGACAAACACGATAAATACACAATAATCAATTTCCACATTTACATTACGTTTTCGTAGCCTTGATGTTCTGTTCATCTGAGTGAAAACCCTGATTACAACAGAGCACCTAATTTCCCCCCCCCGGGAATTTCTACTCATGTTCTTGGTTTAATGTGTTGTTTAGCATAATGTACTCACTCATTGCAACTAACTTGCAAACTACATAAACTAGTTAATTAGTTAGACATGTTAATGTCACCTCTTTAGCATTAGCTGTTTAACTACTATCAGGATTCTATGAGACAGTACGGTAAACTATATCATTAACCAAAGTTTGTAGCCAAGTTCACACTGATATGTGTGTGTGTGTGTGTGTGTGTATGTGTGTGTGTGTGTGTGTGTGTGTGTGTGTGTATGTGTGTGTGTGTATGTGTGTGTGTGTGTGTGTGTGTGTGTATGTGTGTGTGTGTATGTGTGTGTGTGTATACATCCTCCTGCTGTCCCTGAGTGATTTCACCCTAGAACTGCTGATCAGTGACGGGACAGTTAAAGTCTTTTACGATGTTTTAAAGGAGGTTTTTAAACTGAGACGAGCTCCAGGCCCTGATTTCCCTCCTGATTAATAAAGCTGTAATAAGGAGGAGTGTGAAACACCCGTCTCTCTGCACTGTGTGAAGGTTAGCAGGTTTACGAAGGGCATCACTCTGAGCTGGATTTGGGCCAGAAAAATCGGAGCCTCTTTTCATTTCAATCAAATCACATGAGCGCGCTGAGAAAATCCGAATCTCAGGAGTTACAGCAAAAAGTGCTGGGAAACGAGTGCTGTAGGAACGGCGGGAGCGGCTGCAGCGGTCGCTCTCAGTCCACTTATCAATTTAATTATACAGATCAGGAAAATAACACTTTATAAATTTTTCCATATTTCTTCACCCTAAAAGTGATTTCTGTTTATGTCACAGCACACACACACACACACACACACACACACACACACACGTGTGCTGAAACATTTTCAGACAGGAGTGTGACTTACATCAAACTTAGATAATTACCCCGTGCTCAGACTGTAACCACACCAGCGCTAACAGGTTTTATGTTTATGATAACTGCCCTTTGGATATTTAAAAATATATCCCTTGTCAGTTGTGTTTAAGAGATATAAGATTTGTTTGTGCAAACTATGAATTCTGGATAGTGTGTGTGTGTTTTTCCATATTCACAAAGTCCAAATGAGACTCCAGGCCAGATGTTGTCCACTGGCCTTGTGTTTGACACGTAGTGAAGAGGTTGATTGCAGAACATCATGCATGGAGCAGCACCTTGGTATCAGGACAGCTTGCTTTGAGATCATCTTCAGCCCATAGGAGAATTACCTGAGCACTGAAACACAGAGTGTGTGTAACACAAACTGACTCTAAAGTCATAGAGCAAAGTTACATTTTAACAAATCTTTTAGTTTCTATAAACATTATGCATTGCTGTCAGTCCAGGGCTATTGGAGAGCAGGGCAGCAGTGTATGTCAGCAGCCCTGCAGGACTGAGCTCCAACCACCCACCACCCACCACCCTCCATTCCCCAGTCTTTCATCTACATCAGGCGTTTACAGAGCATGTAATCTATATCTCCTTCAGCAACCAGTATCTATTTCATAAAAGAGAAGCACAGTGGACTTCGCCCATGTACTGACTATCGAGTGTTCACAAAGTAAAAGAATCTTCGTCCACGTAGTTCTGCTTTAAGGGACCAAACAGGTGAAAGTCTGATGGCGTGAGATCAGGACTATAGTGAGGACGCTTTAACACCTCAGGGTGGGCAGAAGTGTGCGGACGTGCATCGTCACGTGAGATCACAATATTAGTCCTCTGTGTTTAATCTGTTTAAGTTTAGTCTTCAGCTCTTCAATAAGCGTCTCTCTGTAACGAGCTCACTGTTGATTGTTGAACCTTTTTCCTGATAATTTTCCAATACTTCTGGCCCTCAAGAATCCCAGGAAACATCCGTTTCATACTCTGCCGTTTACTCTCAGGCTCGTAGTGATGAATCCGTGTCTCATCACCAGTAATAATTCTCTTTAAGAAACTTTCACCTTCCTTACAGTATCACTTCACATTTAGTTTACAGATATCCAAACACTTCTGTTTATGCTCTTCTGTGAGGTGTTTCGGCACCAGATACACCCTTAGACCATAAAACAAAACATCAATCGCTGCACGTTGCTCTTCTTTCATGCAAATCACAAGTGTGGTGTCCATTTTAGTCACAAATGAACTGATGTAAGACGTTCACACCTGGACAGCAGTGACTGGGGAGACAGAGGCCTCGAACAGAAAGCACACCCTTGTACACATGTATCTGAGATAGGAACACCGCAGTCACACCGCAGTCACACCGCAGTCACACCGCTGTCACACCGCAGGCACACCGCAGGCACACCGCAGTCACACCGCCGTCATACCGCAGTCACACCGCAGTCACACCGCAGGCACACCGCAGTCACACCGCAGTCACACCGCCGTCACACCGCAGTCACACCGCAGGCACACCGCAGGCACACCGCAGGCACACCGCAGTCACACCGCAGGCACACCGCAGTCACACCGCTGGCACACCGCAGTCACACCGCCGTCACACCGCAGTCACACCGCAGTCACACCGCCGTCACACCGCAGGCACACCGTTCATCAACATCGTTTAGAGGTAAACATGTCAAAAATATCAGATCTTGACTCACCTTTCTATATTCTGAATAGTGCATGTCTGGGGGTATTGTGTATCCCTGATGGACCACGACACACGGGGACACGTGACAGCTGATGCTATAAAGGTGGATCTTTTCACATCACAGTCCTGGATTGTTCATTAATATACCAGATAGGTCAAAGGTCACTATGGAAATTTTTAGGGATGTAAAGAGGAATTTGTTATGACGTGCTTAAGGCATTCAGGGGAAGTGTAGCTTGGAGTGAGACAGGATGTTCCTGTCTCAGGAGTCTGAGGGACGTAGTTTGGAAAGGTGAGAAATGTTTTCATGTTTTTATATGATGAAGATGTGAAAGTAAATCTTGCCAAAGCTGTTCGCTTTCCTTCCAACACTAGAACGACACTACTACACAATCTGAACAATATGTGTGTGTGTGTGTGTGTGTGTGTGTGTGTGAGTGTGTGTGTGTGTGTGTGTTACTGGTTTACACACTGAAGGTTCATATAGCTCTGTCCACTTAGTGGTGTATGGGTGCCAGTGTGTCCCCCAGAGGAACTTTAAATATAGTCCAGTAAAAATAGACGGTACACCCAATGTGTATTATTACACACACACACACACACACACACACACACACACACACACACACACACACACACGCAGATATTTTTTTTATATAACAGTGATCATGTTTCTGTTGACCGATGAGTAAAATTAAGCTTATTACAAATTTCTGTTTTGTTTTGTTTTAACCCACAGTCCTTTGTGGCTCTGTGGGACTGGCAGGTTTTTTTTAGACAGACAGAGAGAGAGAAAGAGAGAGAGAAGATTATCTACACAGTGGTTCCTCCCACGTATCCAACATTTTAGTTCTAGTTCTAAAGTGTCTATTCTCACTGTGAAATCAGACTTTTAGCAAATCATAAAATAAAAGATAAAAAGATGAGTGTGGGAAGAGACCCACCCCCCCAATCCCCCCCCCTATCCTGTTGTGCCAGTGAGGTGGAGAACCTGAAATGGGACAAGTCTGAGTTACATTTATTTGGTGGCACTGAGTTGAGCCTAGGGTTCCTGCTCCTACTGGAAGGTAAAAGATAAAAGAGCGTTTATATACAGTGTGGGTCACTGGAGACGTCTGGGTGCACTGATAAGATGGTCACATGGTCTGTGCTCTTCACTGTCATAACTTCTCCCTCAGTAAAAGTGAGGCCATGTGGAAATGGACTTGGGAGGTGAGCATTGACTCGGGTCGGTTTGTTCCATCTGTGCATCATGACATCTTGAGCTGTTAGAAGGTTGAGCGATAAATATGCAAGGGTTTAGAAAAAAGAGCTGTTTGTTTCCAATAAAGGCAAGAAAATAGCAGAGCAGATCGTATGATTTGCAGGAGAGCTGGATTTTCTCATTTTCCCTCAGCTTCATGAGGCATCAGGCTTTCAAACTGAAGAAAGTAAGACAGCCTGAGGCTGCATGCCGTCAGTCCACAAAGCTGTCCTGAGGGTCTCAGCAACAGACTGAGCTGGCAAGTCTAAGAAAGAAGGTAATGCTGGAAGATATGAGAGCATGAGGAAGAGGATGAGGAGGACAGGGTGAGGGTTTTCTTCTGAAAGTGACAAGAACACTGAGAGATGTGGACCATTGAAACACAATGACATGAAGCAACTGTTTGATTAAGTGGCGTTACAGATGTTTCGGAATTTACCTTTGTGGTGGAGTTACAGACAGGATGGAGATACAGATGTGATGAATTTACAGACATAAATTCATCACATCTGTTTAGGTTACAGATGTGGTGTGATGGCAGTACAGATGTGGTGGCAGTACAGATGTGATGGTGGTGCAGATGTGATGGTACAAATGTTATGGTGATACAGATGTGATGGTGGTACAGATGTGGTGGTGCAGATGTGATGGTGGTGCAGATATGATGGTACAGATGTGATGGTAGTACAGATGTGATGGTGGTGCAGATGTGATGGTGGTGGTACAGATGTGATGGTGGTGCAGATATGATGGTACAGATGTGATGGTAGTACAGATGTGATGGTGGTGCAGATATGATGGTACAGATGTGATGGTAGTACAGATGTGATGGTACAGATGTGATGGTGGTGCAGATGTGATGGTGGTGGTACAGATGTGGTGGCGGCACACATGTGGTGGTACAGATGTGATGGTAGTGCAGATGTGATGGTGTTACAGATGTGGTAGCTTGCTGAGTCTCTTGCTGGTTAATGTGCTGGATATGAGGCTGACATGCACCTTTACTGCACTCTGCCCATCGCTCATGTCAAACCCTGCAGGTGTGTCTCTGTGTGTGTAGTGACTTGGCTTAAGATCAGCACCTCTGAGACCACGGTTCTCTCCCTGGAATGTACAGTGCTCCTGTTGGGTGAGGGGAGAGATCTTACCCCTGGTGGAGTGGTTTCAGTATCATGAGATATTAATCACTAATCAGAAGTGATGAGGAGAATCAGTCCAGGTGGTGGCGCAAATTACACTGATGCCCCTGTGAGCTCCCAGTAGAGCTGCAGATATACACCTGCCCTGGGCCACTGGGGAAGAGAGGTGTGGGGCAACTGGGACTGGGAATTGGGAAATTACACTGCTGGACTTTGCATCACTAAGTGTGCATTCCGAGTGTGTGTGTGTGTGTGTGTGTGTTTTGTCTTAGTAAAGGAATAAAAACTATTCAGCTCTAGCCTCTTAGATTGTCTCTCACACTATACACACTGTATTTGCTTCACACAGCTTGAACACATGCGCACACACACACACACACACACACACACACACACTTCTTTTGTGAAATAATGTACTGTGCGATGCACTCACATCACGCATCCCAGCCGTCCTCCCACACACACACACACACACACACACACACACAGTAAATGTGAGTCATGGATTCGCCTACAGGAAGAGCTGACAGAAGACACACAATCAACACACCCACTTTCTACACAGTCACACACACACACACACACACACACACACACATATGGAGCAGGCATGTGTGTGAGTAGATAGAAAAGAGCACACAGAACACACACCGTGATAATCTCTCCATCACAGCGTTTACATGATCAGCGTAATGTCCAGACCTCACTGCTGCAGGTGGGCGGGGCTTAGCTCTCCTCTGCACCAGCAGGACGAGGATCAGGACTGAGCTGCAACGTCAAAATCCTGCATTTATATTACACATCTCCATCTCATTCCTCTCAAACAGCTTCTCCTTCTCCTGATGCTGGAGAACGATGTGAATTTCGAACCCATGGATCTCCTCAGCAGACTGCAGTGCTGTTCTTCACCTCCTCACTCGTGTCTCAATCTTCTCTTCTCCAGCATCCTTTAGATAACTTTTGCTGCTTCAGGTCAGAGGCTGAACTGATTACTCCTGCTAATGAATATCATCCCAAGTGAGAAAGTTCTGCCTTAGAAAGAAACAAGTTTTGTCAGTTCATAAAGCAAATTCTACTCTCAGTGCAGTCCAGCATTTCTGAAACACAGTTAACATCATAAGATATAAAGCTGCCACTGATGACATCATCAGATCAAAAAAGTAAGGACGAGCAGGAGATGAGATTGTGTAGCAGTGCTGTCTGATAAGAGTAAATACTTCTGCTAAGAGTTTTTCCAAAGCATCAAATTGGTCATAGATGTTAATGTGTAAGGATTGAAGGAAAAGTCATTTTAATGTTTCTAGATTCTCCGACTCCACACCAGCAGCACACCTCGCCTCGGTGAACTGGTGACTGATCGACGCCCAGATGCAAACTTATGTCCTGTTTTAGCTCACACCAACCGAGCTCCAGACGATGTGAAGGTGAAAACCATTGTGATGTTTGTACTGTTAAATGTGTTCCTGCGTGTTAAACACGTGCTGTGCGCTGAGCTTCACACAGGATCACACAGAGATGCAAAGCTCTACAGCACTCCAGCTGTCATAACAAATCAAGGTAAAGCAATAAACATCTCCATGAGAAACGACCACCACTGAGGCTGGCACGCCTCGACACAGCCAAGTCTGTGCCATCAAATCATTCCAATTATACAGGACTGTCCAAAAGTCATGACACCCCACAATTTCTTCATATTTTGTTTCCAGACTTTCTTGCATGTTTAATGTAGACTTGAATAGTCCTGAGGGACTTGTTATGTCTCTCATGTTCAGTCCAGTCCCTGGTCCTGCAGATGCTGAGGGGATGGAACAGACGAGAGGGGAAATGAGGTCGTGCTGAGGTTGTTACATAAACAATTGATTTTAAATTGTATCTTCAGGCACTTTGCATCCTTTTCAGTAAAACCTGTGTCTACATTTCTTTATATAAATTTACATACACAATTTAATGAAATTTAATATAAAGAAATGAGGACCTCAAGACTTTTGCACAGTGCTGCATGTTCAGATCACTTTCTAAATAGCAAGTGGAGAAACACATACAGTCATGTTGGGAAAAAAAGTGCCCCCTCTTTTAATTCTATGCTTTTTTGTGTAAAAACATAACAAAAATCATCTGCTCATAGCAGGTCTCGAATACAAACTCAGACAAACTCAGACATAAAACAACATATAACTTGTTGTTAAAAAACAATACATAACAAAAACATAACAAAATGTTAAAAAAAAAAAAAAAAAAATGGAAAAGAAAAAGATGTTTCTGCTGAAATGCTGTTTGGTTTTCTCCAAACATGGCGCTGGGCAAACTGTCATCTCGTCTGTCCATAGGACGTTGTTACAGAAGCCTTGTGGTTTGTTCAGATGTAGTTTTGCAAACCTCAGTTGTGCTCCGTGTTCTTTTTAGACAGAAGAGGTTTCACCTGGCAATGTTTCCAAATAGACCACACTTTTTCAGTCTAATTGTGCTTTTATGGATTGTTTAAAATAAGATTTAACACGCTGAGTGAGACCTGTAGTGTCTGCGATGTAGCTCTTGGGTGTTTTTGTATTACCTGAGCATTGCATGGTCTCAGCTTAGAGTGAATGTGCTGGGACATCCAGTCCTGGAAAGATTGGCGTCTGTCTTTAATGCTTTTCACTTGTGAGTAATCTTTCTCACTATAGAACGTTGAACTCCAAATTGTTTGGAAATGGTTTTATAATCATTCCAGATTTATGTGCAGAAATAATTGCTTCTCTAAGACCATTGTTTATTCCTTTTCCTCTTTAACACAAACGTCTGCGTTTATAGAGATCTGCACATCTGCTGATTCTCAGTTAACCAAGGGCTGATGATTAGCAGCATCTGGCTGCAACTAACCCTCTTATATTCTGCGGAATAAAGAGCACTTAATATTGCCTGCATGTTTTGCTTCTTTTTAGCTTCATTTTTGTTCGATAAATAATGGCAGAGTGAAAAAGGTTATATGTTGTTCGTTAGAGGTTGTATTTGCCTAATACCAAGACCTGCTATGATTAGATGATCTGTGTTTGTTTTTGTGTAAAAATATAATGAGAAGTGCATTGGCACAAAGGCATATCACTGCAAACAGTTAATATCAGGGTTGATAGACTGGAATTAATTACAGAGTGTATACTTCACAGTGTGTTTTTCTTATATAGACCCCCTTTTCTGAAGGAGGGAAACTGTACTGTATGTTCATCTTCTCATTAGAAAGCTGAGTGCTGCACACAGACACCTACTCTGTTTGGGGTATTGCTTGTTGTCCTTTGCTATCATTAAGTTATATTATTGGTCAAATAAATTGAACAGTACAGCAATTAAATGACACCTAAGCCCATTATCCAAATATAATCCTGGTGAATGCAGACATCAAAATGCACACATGTGGCATTAGCAACAGGATGATCTAGTCTGTAGTAGATTTTAGACTCTGTCGCTTACATTGAAATGCATAATTGATTTCTGTATAGAAACAAGAGCGCACACGTACTTGTGTGGTTAAGGCATTGGACTACTGTTTGGAAGGTCCCAGGTTCAAATCCTACGACTGCCATGTGGTCCCTGTCGGGCCCTGGAGCAAGGACCTTAATGCTCTACTGCTCAGATGTATAAAGAAATACAGTGTTCTAAATGTAGTGTTGCAAATAAGTCAGCATGAACAATTAAAATTTTGGATGGCGATGCCATTGTATTGTGTCTTAAAAATCTGAATTCATGACGCCTCTGAGCAAGTGTATAATGCTGGTGAACTTGTTCTGGCATAATATGCTTTCAACAACTGAGCATTGCACCAACACTGAACAGAAGCCAGCTACCAGTTGAAAAGTGTGACAGAATGAGATAGATGCCTTTCTCAGATTTCTGGTCATTTTCACAAATTATTATTTCCTGACACACAAGGTCTATAAATCTTTTTAAAATGAAACAGTTCTTAAATTGAAATTGCTGCAAAATCCTATTTAAAATGCTTTAAACCTCTGCATTTAACATGTGTTCAGTGGATTTTTGTAGAATGTTGAAAATCAAGGAAAAGAGGTTTATACTATCTGTTACTGCCCAGCAGTTGCCCCAGCATTGATGAACTGCAGGTGTGTGTCGCATAAGGTCTGCAATATGATCTGTGAAACAGGATATTATATGATTTGAATGTTGTAAAAACACCATGTAATAAACTTAACATTGTTGTGTGTGATCTTGTAGTGTTAGCACTGTGGGGAAATGAATTTGTAGTGCTGAGTCTTTTCCTCTTTCTCCTGCTATCGCTTGCTCTGGTTTTGCTGCATTCTGGAGCCATGATGCAAAAATAATTGTTAAGTTTTGAAGTTTAAAGTTGAATGAAGGTGTTGCTTGGTCTGTCTAAGCCAAACACATGGTGTCATGTACATCTGTTACTTTAAAGAGCGTAAACCATCTTAACATGTCCTGGTGAAATCCTGCAAAACTCAAGACTGTCTGTCTGGAGATAAACCAGGAAATGTTAGCACAAGAAAGAGAGAGAGAGAGAGAGAGATCAGAACCAAGAAGAAAATGGGAAAATGGGAGAATTTACAATTTTTTTTTTAAAATAAAAAACACTAACAATAATTAAAAAATAACAGATAAACATTACAATGTACCAAAGACACACAAGCAGTGTGTGTGTGTGTGTGTGTGTGTGGAGGACGACTGGCGGACACGCTGTGGATTGATGCATGAACAGACGTTATACGGTGTCTACCTGAGCTATAACACGGCTCTGTCTCTCCTGCAGTGACGCTGAGACTGGGAGAGGACGCTGCTGTTGCTGCAATAAACTCAAACAAAAATCTAAATTTTTCTTCTTGATTTAATTTCCTGCTCCTGACTTACCTCAAGATCACAGAGCCTGAGTTTGTTAGATTTTATATTAAAATTCACCCAATGTATTATTGACATTAATTTGCATATTTAAATGACCACAAACACAGCTGCAGGCTGATTTATCAGTTGGGACAAAACTGCAGGAGGTGGAGTTACAGCATTTTACAAAATCACACAAAATCCACAATGATCTCACCCAAATATTTTTGACCTAGTATTTTGGCATTTAACTCCCATACCCCCATTTTGCCCAGAATGGCAGACCTGACTTCAAAGGATTACAGTTTCCTTGTACTTTGTTCCTCGTGCATGTGGCTTATCTCATTTGACAGCTACAACTTTAAAGTTTTTATTAAACGGTCAGAAAGATTGTGGGTTTCACTGTCCCTAGACTAGAATAAAGCATGTTTTTTTTTTCTGCCAGCTTTATATACGCTATATATGTTGCTCTAAGACTCCATGTTTTTGGACTCTGAAAAGGACCTTTGGTTACCAAAACAGTGTACTTAGGTTGACTATTTCTTATGTGCAACATTTGGGAGTTCATTTACATTTACGTTTGCCATTTGGCAGATGCTCTTAACCAAAGCGACTTACAAAAGTGCTTTGAAGTTTCCGATATTAGATACAGGACTTCGACAATGAAACTGAAACGTCTGGTCCTGCACAGGGGCCAGAGAGATTTTGTGCCATTCTTCTTGCAGAATAGTGGCCTGGTCACTACGTGATGCTGGTGGAGGAAAATGTTTCCTGGCTTGCTCCTCCAAAACGCCGCAAAGTGGCTCAATAATATTTAGATCTGGTGATTGTGCAGACTATGAGAGCTGTTCAACTTGCTGTGTGTATTGGTGCATTATCATCCTGATACACGGCACCGCCTTCAGGATACAATGTTGGAACCATTGGGTGCACATGGTCCTCCAGAATGGCATGGTAGTCCTTGGCAGTGACGCGCCCATCTAGCACAAGTATTGGGCCTAGGGAATTTTTTGGGGCTTTGGGAACTTTGGGGCTTCTCCACACCATAATTCTCCCAGATGTGGGAAAGACAGTGAAGGTGGACTCATCAAAGAACAATACATGTTTCACATTGTCCGCAGCCCATAAAGGGCCTTTTTATAGGGGAAAAAGAACGACATACGCTGATAAGGGAAAGGCAGCTGTGCCCCATAAAAGTGTCCTTTCGGGTTTGGATTTTACTCCATACAATAGGTGATGGTCCACGAAGGTACTCTCGTGAGAATTTGCAGACGGGTAGCGAGAGGTCGGCGGTGATGTAGGAGGTCACCTGGTCGGCCTTTAGAACGCTGCCACGATGAAGGGTGGGAGGAGGAGAGATGAGGAGAAAACAGAGCTGTGTTACTAAAGAGAGAGATTGTTTGACGCGTCTAATGGATTACCTTTCCCCGTTGTGGATTTATCCGTGCTGGAACCCTTAAATTACCCCTCTTAATCCATTTTCCTGCTCCCGGACTGAACACTGCATACTGGTGAGACCGAGCCATCTCTCCCAGCCACATACATACACAAACAATAACATACCGGACTTTGGACATTTACTTCATCCATCACACACACACATGCATTCTTATTTTTGTATATATTTTGTAAATATTGATTTTTGATGCACCTTGTTTGTTTGTTTGATTGTTGGTTTGTCACTTAATACACTTTGGGTTTTGTTTTGAATTGTTGTGGCATGTCATTCCTTGTTCTGCTAGGCCTACGCAATACCGGAAGTTAGATTTGCGAGCCCGTATGTGTAACTAGGTTCAATATCAAATCCGAGCGTTACAAGTTTCATTGTTCAACCGCTGTAGATCCTTACACTGGGTTACTAGATAATGTCTCGGGTTACTTTGCTGTAACCCTGTTCCCTGAAAAAGCGGGAACGAGATGCTGCGTGAAAACGCTATGGGA
>JAQMYJ010000022.1:397050-407892 GCA_030014305.1 Clarias laeviceps | reverse complement strand
TAAGCTGCTTTGGGACAATGTCAATTGTTAAAAGCGCTATACAAATAAAATTGAATTGAATTGAATTGAATATAACATGCTACAAGCTGTTAATTTATATCTCCTGTCATCTAAGTTCCATCAATCAAATTGTACTGACTACTTTGCAAAAATGGCTGATAAACACACTTCCTGTGTGGGGGTGACTAATCAGAGTGTGCTAAAGCTGGAGGGGCCATTAGATACATTCTCTCTCTCTCTCTCTCTCTCTCTCTCTCTCTCTGTGTCTCTCAGATAACATCTCATGGCTGAAGGTGATTAAAAGTGTGTGAAGGCTTTGATGTGTCCAGCTGAAGCCATATCTCATCATCAGACATAGACACAATAGTCAAGCTTTATATCATTTGCCATATTTTTTCTCTAAAATATATCTACTTTGATTCATATAATCAAAGTATAATTTTTTTTAGATTATAATCTTTTAAAGTATAATCAAATAAAATATGATAACAAGTGCAGGTTTGGTGTGATTGTGAGTGTTGTTGAACAATGCGGTGAGCCCAGGGGATTGTGGGTAATGAAGCCTTGGTTAGAGCCTGGGTGTGTGAACATACAGATATAATTTCCATCACAGTTTATTACGAGACATCCTCTGGACATACCTGGGATATGTAGTTGATATATGCAGCTGTGTTCCATCCTCTTTATCTTTATGGCTCAACCTCAAACATCTCTACATCCGTACGGCTCTACCACAACCTTTCTACCTCCATGTGGCTCTATCTGTCATCCTGTTTTGCTGAAACATGCATCTGTTTTATCAGGAAAACAGTAGAAAGTGGTGTATGTAGAGAAAAGAGCAGTGGACATAGAACAGAGCCTTGTGGAACGCCAACATTTATCTGTTATGCTGTGGGGATAGTCTATTCACACACTTCTAAAGATCAGTGTTGTGTGTGTGATAATGACTGGGTGTGATGGTCACTAATGACTGGGGCTGTGTGATTAAAGGCCTGCAATAAGAAATAACACAGCCACCTTGCTGTTAGAAAATCTTTCTCATTACACCCATTCAAATCTTAGACCAATTTACATTCCTATTGTGTCACCAGCATTCTTTATTAATCTTTAGTTTTTGCTCATGTGATGTAATATTTATTATTATTAAAAAAATGTTTGGTAGCTAACTGGATGCTAGCGAGCAGAAAAAGCATGATGTGGTTTGTTTTGTAACCATGTGACCAGTTTTGATTATTGAGGGAGCTCTGATCCATAGCTCTGTTTTTAATAATTTTCAGAAAATTTTAAGCTAATGATTCACCTCTAACTGATACAAAGCTGATATCAGCACACACTGAGGCGGCTTAACGCCGGACTGGTGACTTCAGTGTGCAATGCCAATGCAGTGAAGCATGTTGTTCTTATCGGCTTTATATTGCCATCTTTGTAAGTGTTTAACAGCAACCATGCTGACATCCTCATCTTAGTCAATGCTTCACTGTTCTATATTACACCTTTCTGTTTATTCCTTTATTGGTCAAGCAGCCAAGATCCTCCCACTCTTATGAACTCTCAGGACTTTCTGAAGATCAGGAGGAGCAGAGGATTAAAACAAGGTCATACTTAACATATTTACACACACACACACACACACATACACATTCACACACAGTATAGACATACAAACACAACACTGGGGAATTCCTGCCCACTTCTAAGACAAGACCATTAAAGCTGACAAAGATTGAAGTCTCTCTCTCTCTTTCTCTCTCTTTCTCTCTCTCTGTCTTTCTCGGTCTACAGCTGTCTTATTCTCAATGTTGATGCCGCCCACAGGTGAGTCTCTCTCTCTCTCTCTCTCTCTCTCTCGCTCACACACACACACACACACACACACACACACACACACGCAGATCATAGATAGAGAGAGGGAGAGCAGTAAGGAAACACCTCCTTCTGTTCTCAGCTGCTTTTGTAAAAGTCTCTCAGACTGACTCGAGCTCAGTGCTCCATCACAGAGTCCTCCGACTGGACCTTTTTATTCTACACATCAAGAATCTTAACCTCTAACAAGGAGTTCTTCACCACAAGATGAACATTTTTTTATTGTATTGTTCTTCTGGATGTTCCTGAAATCTGATGTTCTGGATCTTCTGGATCCTGAAATCTGAAAGGATCTGAGAGTGATTTTTTTTGTTTTCCTGAATATTTAATACTTGTAGAGTTTTTTTTTCTGGTTTTTAAATTTTTGTCAGGATTCTGGATCATTCTAAAAAGTATAGATTCTCTTTGTTTATTATGTAGTGTTTCATCCACCAGGTATTTTGGATTAAACCTTAAGAACCACAATGCTCTTTAATCTTTCTCGAGAACATCTGAATCTCATTTGTTTCCTCAAATGTAAAGGTGCAGAATTTCAGAAATAATAATACTATATTAGATTATTTAAGACTCAAAGCCTCTGATGAATGTATCTAGAGCTCTGGTGATTATTCCACAACATTGCCCTCTGGATGTAAATGAAATCTGAAGTTTCAACTGTATAAGCTCCTCCAGATGTTCCTGAAGTGTGTAAGATCTCGTCTTGTAGAAGCTCCATTGTAGCACAGTGGGCTGTTATGAGGAGACTCAAAGAGGACTTTAGGACTTGATCTGACTGACTGCATTTGAACGCAGCTCTGATGCTGCTGAAGATTGTTATCCTTCTCTGCTGTTTTACCAGCAGCCAGCCATCACCATGGAGACCATGCACAGGTACACTTCCACACCTAGAACAGCGTAAGTACAGCTCTTTTCCTAGCACTGGTAAAACACTTCAGCTAGCTTAACATCTCAACATATAGCTCAGGTAAAACACACCAGCTAGCAAAGATAGCACATGTACACCTAGATCAGGTAAAACATCTTATCTAGAGCAAGTGAAAGCCCTCAACTACAGCAAGTACACCTTCACATCTGTCTCAGATAATTCTCAGGTGTGCTTCCTTGCATAGATCAAGTACACCTACTAGCTTAGATGAAACTCCTCAGCTATAGCAGTACACTTCTTTGTATTCCTGAGAACTCATCAGTTAGAACAGGTCTAGCTCCACATCCACTTCAGCTATGCTTCCTTATCCAGAACAGGTACACTTTCATCTCACACTCAGGTATCATGAGTGAACATCCTCCCCTAACACAGAAACACCTGTTCACCTAGCACAGGTGCACCTTTTATGTAGAACACAGTGGAATCCCTATAGTTCTCCTGTTCCCCTGGCCATACACCAGTTCATTTAGTACAGGTACACCTTCCTGCCTTGCCACATCATGTCCTCCCTTTTTAATGCAATAATTCTGCTTTATTACCTGGAGCAGGTACGAGTGCATGTGATGGTGTTCCTCTGAAGGTGCAGCTTTCATGGCAGCTTCAGTAAGAACGAGCTGTAACTTGTCCTTTTCATGTCAGCTGTCAGAGGTGGTTTCTCTCTGTGCTGTGTAGCTCAGGCTCTGTAATTACTGCAGATTTTCTAGCAGATCGCCAGGAGATTATGAGCTTCAGGTTCTTTAAACCATTTAAACTGACTAATTATGATATCATTCAAAAGACTGAAAGGAAGGGGAGGAGGACAGGGGTGCTTCTGTTCTCCTGTATGATCTTTATACTGACTTGCTTTTAGAGCAGAATCTACAGCAGGTTCTCAACTGGGTTTGGTGAGGACTCACTTCAAAACCAGACGGAAACACATTCTGTGGTCGTCTCTGTAGATGAGATGCATGATTAGATGTGGTCTCCAGGTGCTCTCATCAAACATTTTGGCCTTGACTTTTGAAAAATGAGAGCAGTTATGTGAAACAAGAAAACACTGGGGAACATTTATGCTCATTAATATGCATGTTTTTTGAACGATAAACAAGCACTTGTTTTACTCATCAAACAATAATTCAGAAACATTGTTGGCTAGTTGTCTTTTCCATAGTTAAATTACAAACTGTTTCAGGACTTCATGACCATTGAGTTACCATTGGACTAACATATTCATCAACATCCACAGGATCTGGGAGGCCTTTCATCTTGTTAAGGTCCAGGCAGCATCTGACAAAACTAGTCGGAATCATCTTTTTTAATGTTTGTATGTCTGTAATTATTTGTGGATTGATCTATACAGGTTCTTGTAGATCTCAGTGGGGTTTCTGTAGATGTATACAGGTCCATGTTTTTCTCATTGGGGTTCCGGTGGGTGTCTTTATGGGTATACATGTCCTTGTTTGTCTCAGTGGGGTTTATAAGGTCATCTGTAGGTGTTTATGGGTCGAGGTATATGTAGGTGTATTATTTTGGTGTTTGTGTTCACGTCTGAGGGTGTACACAGGTTCATATGGGTCTCAGTGTGGTTTCTGTCTGTAGATGTATACAGGTTCTTGTGGGTCTCTGAGGGATTGCTGTGGTTATGTGAAGGTGTATACAGGTTATTGTGGGTTTCAGATGGGTTTGTGTGCATGTCTGAAGGCGTGTACAGGAGTGTTTGTGGGGCTTTAGAGATTTTCCCAGCAGTACTGTGACTCAGAGGGTTTCTTTTGGTTATTCTATCTGTTGCTGTAGACAAATTAGGTTCAATCAGATTTTAACATTATTTAATGAATATTCGTATCTGGGTCAGGTTCAGATTTCGTTACTAAGTTTCTCATAGCTTAAGGTTGTTAGCTAGTTAAGATGGGCGTAGACTGCAGGTCGTATCTGTTTTCACTGTGTGACATTGTTCAAAATGGGAGGCGACCAGGTGGGAGCTGGATGGGAGGTGAGTGTGACCACAGATAATCTGGTGGTGTAAGTCATAATAATAATGGTCTTCACGGTTTCCTTTTAGCTGTGTGTACCTATAGTTTAGACCTCGCTCCAGATCTCATTATGCTCATATATCCTGCATTATATCACCAATAATGCATTTGTTTTATAACAATAAGAGGCCCCTGTGTGTGTCGTGTGAATCGGAAGCATTCTGAAAAGTGATGTTTGCTCTCTGAAAAGCTTTTTCAGTCTTTGAAATGTGACCTAGTCCATTCTATTTCACAATTCTTCTCCAGTGCTCCTGTTTCCCTTTTTGGTTTTGCCAGGTAAATGCAAACACAAGCAGAAATCCCACCCTTTAAAAGCATTTATTTTAAGCATGCATTGTTTTTTTTTCCCCAGACATCTGACTGAACATGTCAACACTTTACAGGACTCGTGAAACACAGACATAATTGTGAAACATTCTTACACACTTGGCACACCAGAGACATTCTGTACACAATACAGAATTTTATTAAATATTTAATGACAACAATATCTGTTAGGGCCTCAGTTCAGAAAGAAACCTCTTTCTTTCTTTATTTTTACCACTTTAACTTCCTCCAGGCCATAGAAACATTTCCTAACTGAGACAACTATACGCAATTCAATTACATATTATTTGTGTAGTGCGTTTACCAATAGACCCAATCATAAAACATTAGGGTTTGTTATTGTTTTAATTTAAAGCCTGTTGTGTCAAGCTGAAGCTACTTCCTGTTCAGCCATCGAGACCTGAGTGCAAACTGGTTTTAGTTTTTGTAGTTCTATGGCTATCAAAGGAAGGACGTCACACACAGCCCTCCTTACGATTTCTATCATCACCTCAGGGATCTCATAGTCAATTTTAGGCTGTTTATATACAGGATCATTATCAGGAGCAGAAGCAGGGCATCAGGATGGATCAGGCAGGTCTGGAGAGCAGAAATAGCATGAGGAGCTCAACAGAGAGCGAGAAAGAGACTTCCCACTATAAGATATGACTATATGCCTCCTAGATGATCTCCACTGATCTTCCTGTGCTGCTCATTTGCACCAGCATTCATTTAAAATTCAAATTCATTTTATTTGTCACATACACAGTCATACACAGTACGATATGCAGTGAAATGTTTATACGACCGCCAGTGACCTTAAAAATTGAAAAACAATTAACAAGAAATAAGAAAGAGAAATAAATAGCTGAAACTATAAAAAAGTAGAACAAAATATAAAAAAAAATTCAAAAATATATAAGAAATATAAACCCTATCTGTACAAAAGACAAAATAACAAATTTAAATGGAAATAAAAATGGAAATGAATGGAAATGTCCAGAAAGTGTGCAAATGTGCATGTACTGTATGTGCAAATGTGCATGTCCATGATGTCCATGATTGTCCGGTCTACAGTGTCCTGGGTGTGTGCACAGATGAATAATGAATAAAACGCAGAGATGATTAGTCCTGTGTGGTGATTTGCCTCTGTAGATGGATAATGTTTTTTCTCAGTTCACAGTAACTAAGTGGACTTCATTCCTTCTGCTTATCTTAACCAGTGGCAGCCGTGACCTGAACTATTTGGCACCTTGAGCAAATTGTTACTTTCTGCCCTACTTACATCTACAGAGCTGTGAAAAAGTATTTGCCCCTTCCTGAGGCCCTTTGTCACAGGTCAAATTTAAATGATTCAGATATTCAAACAAATATTAATATTACACAAAGATAACGCAGGTAAATGCATTTTCGAAGTGATGGTTTCATTTTTAAGGGGAAAAAGCTGACCAAACTCTCCCACTCTACATTACAGAAGTGTTTTGATTCAGCCACACTGGAGGGGTTTTTCAAGCATGAACTGTCTGTTTGAGATTATGTCACAGCATCTCAGTCAAATTTAAGTCAGTCTCCCCTTTCACTAATCACAGTGTCCTTTGTAATGGTTCCAGAGTCAAACTTTACCATTCAATGACTGCAACCATTTTTTTTTTTTTAATCTCCAGCACATCAGATTTTAATTTATACATAAACACACTGGGCTTCTGCTGTTTTAACGAGTGTTTCAGATAAACTTCATCAACTAATGACAAGAATAACATTCCCCGCAGCCTTTTCCAATTAAGGGAATACTGTTTATATCTTGTATTGGAATAGGCCAATCCCACCCCTTAATGTGGTTTTGAAGTGGTGATAAACAGGCGCTGAACTATACAAGCCATCAGCCCCACGTCACAATACCTGTGCCTTGTTTCACGTTGATTATCTCCACTACTTTTAGTACTTACACTAGTTTTTCAGTGCTGATGATGATGTCACTCCATCCCCTTGTTCCACTGTTCACAGTGAACATCACTTCCCATGTTACAGAGGATGGTCGTCTCCCTTTCTTGCTTTGTGGAGGACGTCACTCCTCCTATAGCTTCACACTTTAGGAGGCTCCATGTTCCTGCATTATATTCTTGTTTTCAACATAAACTGTTTTGTTTGTACATTACTTAATTAACTTTTTTCTCACTTGTGCCATTGCCTTCAATACCTGAGAAGTGTAAATGTAAATTTTAAAAGTTCTCTATAATTTTTATACTGTATAATTTTTATTATTATATTATTATTTCATATTTTATATTCCTTATTTGAATATTTTCTTCTGATACTCTATTTTTTTCTCTTTTTATTATTATATTCTTTTTTCATATTCCTTATTTAGAATACTTTTTTTTTTTACATGGCGGTTGTTAAAACATTTCACTGACTACCATACTGTGTATGTGACAAATAGAATTTGAATTTGTGTTTAAATATACACACTACCGTTCAAAAGTTTGGGGTCACTTGCAAATTTCTTTGTTTTTGTTTAGTGATTTCTTTTCTACATTCTACAACAATACTGAGGATTTCAAAACTAGAAAGTACTGTATGTGGACCCCTCTACAGTATCACACAGAGCATTTCCAGGTACTGTGTTAGAATCTGATTATTCTCATTCTGGAGTGTAATTTGTCCACAGATCTGTTACCCCTGGACCTGCTGCATAGTGTCCTTCCTGTGGTAGACAGTCACCACACTCAGGTCAGGATGGTTCAGTCTCAGGGTTCAAGAGGACTGAAGCTCTCTGGCCCTCCAAAGGCTCTGAGTTTTCCATCCTCACAGATCTTCACCAACTGCAACTTCTTTCCTGCTGAGTTCTCCATTGTAGTCACACTGAAGATTCCCAAACTCACCCCTAATGTAAGAAACACAACAGTAGGTATAATACTGATACTGCAATTAATACATGAAGATACCTCCATCTCCCTGTAACTATTTTACAACCTTTCTAACACTCTATGACTCCAGACCTTCCTGTGACCTTATAACTCCCTATGACTTTGGCCCATCTCACTACCTCCTTCAGTCCATTTATTTCACCACCGTAGTGCAAAAACAGAAAGCAGTCTAGATGCATGTCTTCCTTGATTCCTGACAGACAGTTGGACCAGCGGAGCAGTGCTGAAGGATCAGAGGGAAAATAGTGTGGTGTAGGGTTTGATTTGACCTGAGAGGTAAGTGGGTCCTGGGCCATTTTTAGCTTTGTAGGTGAGCACCAGGGTTTTGAATTTGATGCAGGAAGCCAGTGCAGAGAGAGGAGAAGTGGGGTAGTGTGGAGGAAGGTTGAAATCAAGACAGAGTCAGACCTGCCAGTGAAGTGCAGGAGTCCAGTCTTGAAATAACAAGGGACTGAACAAGCATCTGAGAAGCCTGTGTATCCCTACCTCCCTCTGTCCCTGTCCCATCCTCCCTATCTCGTTCTGTCCCTGTCCCATCGTCCCTATTTCCTTCTGTCCCTGTCCCATCCTCCCTTTCCCCTTCTGTCCCTGTTCCATCCTCCCTATCTCCTTCTGTCCCTGAACCATCGTCCCTATCTCCTTCTGTCCCTGTCCCATCGTCCCTATCTCCTTCTGTCCCTGTCCCACCCTCCCTATCTCCTTCTGTCCCTGTCCCATCCTCCCTTTCCCCTTCTGTCCCTGTCCCATCCTCCCTATCTCCTTCTGTCCCTGTCCCATCGTCCCCATCTCCTTCTGTCCCTGAACCATCCTTCCTACCTCCTTCTGTCCCATCTTCCCTGCCTCCTTTTGTCCTTGTCCCATCCTCACTACCTCCTTCTGTCCCTTTCATATCCTCCATACTTACCTCCTTCTGTCCCATCTTCCTTACCTCCTCCCATCCCCATCCTCCTTACCTCCTTCTGTCCCTGTCCAATACTCCCTATCATCTTCTGTCTCTGTGTCCATATCTTGGGCTCTACCTAAGTCTCCTTAACTCATGGTGCTTTTGTTCCAACCTCATGAGCTTTTCCATTCGCCTGAACTGAATACCTCCCTTTGTCTATATCCTAATAATAATATGAATATGAATATAAATATATTCAAGTCTCTCATTATTCTTCTTTGGCTATATTCTAATCAGTCTAATGCTGTTTGCATCTGTCCCAACCTCTACATCTCACAATGACTGCATAAGTTCATTGGTCATGTCCCATGGGATGCAGCCATGTCAGAAATGGATGAAATGGCAAACGTGTGCTAATGGGCTAACGTGAGTGCTGATTATTTCATGCAGAAGGATGAATACATATTCACACTTTTGGATGGTGATTCAGATGAGCTGCTTGTTGGTCTTCGTCTTGCTCATGATAAAGTGCACTTCCTGCGGCAGATAGATGGCATGACAGATCGTGTGACCTTCAGGCAGGTGGACATTGCAGATGGGCACTGGCACACAATGGTGCTTGCACTGAGTGGCCACTATGCCATTCTCACTCTGGACTGTGGCGTCCCGGTTGAGCTGTAGGTGAAGTGTTATTGTTAACAATGTTCTTTCCTAATTTATTCTGTCTGTCTGTCTGTATGTCTGTCTGTTTTTAACACTGTAAATTTTACCCTGAACTGTAGGCAGCTGGAGAAGCCATTTCCAGAGCAGATGGATGCAGGTGGCTCCACATTCTTCATTGGCAGCAGGAAGAGATGGAGTGGCCTATTCTCTGTAAGGCACCCGACCTGCACTCACCTGTTTTACACAAATATAAATTGTACATTTAGTTTTCTGTCTTCCTTTCTGTCTCTCTGTGTGGGTATACCTCCTTCTCATTACTCTTGCTGTCTTACTCTGACTTAGGGTTTGCTTAGACAGCTGGTCCTCATGCCTGGATCAGATGCGTCCTCTCGTCTGTGTCCCTCGTCTGATCCCACACTGTCTGTACTGTCAGTTCCTCAGATTCTCTTACATCTGCCAAACAAACCTTCAACTAATCAGCTCCCACTTTATCCATATGGTGAGAAAGAGCATGCACACCCACACACACACACTTTAATACATATAATCTGTGAGATTATGCCTGGGTTCCACCTCCACTGCAACCCAATGGTAGTAAGGTCTGTATGTGTGTGTTTTTGTGTGTTTATTAAAATGTACAACTCTACTGAAGGGGGTTGTATTTGGAAATGTATCTCTCTTTGTAGAGGCAGAGCTGCGTGTTACTCAGCGTGTTCCTCCTGTGTGTGTCAGTGCTGTAGTGGGCCAGTTGTGGTTCAGCATGGAGAAGAGATCCCTGTTCCTGTGTAATGGTACTTCATGGATCACCATGCTGCATGGTACACACACACACACACACACACACATACACACAAATTAAAACTTAATGATAACTCTCTGCTGGTAACCACACTCTTACTGCTATACACAGAGAAAGAGAAATTGGATTATGTTGAACATCATCAGGATCTCTTCACACATTCAGAGACGTTTGATATTGAGGTTTTCCATCTTCCATCTCTGGGTTTGTTCATCGCTACGGCAAATCGTGACTCCAGCTACGGCTCAGCCATTTACAGATGGACTAATGGCAGATTCGAGCGATTTCAGAACATCAACACCTATGATGCTCAAGCATGGAAATTCTTTACAGTGGGAAAAAAGGTTTGAGTCTCAGATTCTATTTCTTGCATAGATTAATTTATAGGGAGGTTGTGACAGGAGATTGGATCGTAAGACTCTAGCAGTTCACTCAGATACTGCGGCGCGAGACCATTTAATGCTTTA
>JAQMYJ010000022.1:315598-335417 GCA_030014305.1 Clarias laeviceps | reverse complement strand
TCTGTTTGCACGGCCATATTTACAGTATGCCATAAATGTGCCTTCTGTGTATAAGATCATCTGTGTCCCTCTTCCCTCAATTCTGGACATTTACTTTGCACTCGGTGAAAGAGGTGACATTTATATGTTTATAAGTAAGAAAAATGCACAAATGTCAGGACATGTCATAACTACTTCAGTGCCCATAAACCTGCAGACCCCTAAATAATGAGTGAGGGCCAAGTTCACTCATTTACTCATTTACTGTGAAAGTAACTGTGAATGTGTCCCTGAGAGGTTGGTCTCATATTTTGTTTTTGTCATTAATTCTTTATCAAAACTTGTTTGCTGTTCATTGTTAAATTATCATATTATTACAAATGTGCATATTGTATATATTGTTACATATTACACATTGTTAATACTGTTTGTATTGGCCAAAAAAGCTGATTTTATACTGGTTCTGTTCTATATTTTACAGAGTTATTGGATGACCATCTTGCATGTATTCTGGCTTTTCTACCATACCAACGTTTGATGAGGTGGTGAACTGCATACCATCAAATGTTGGTATGTTGGGATGCATGTGCTGCATATGTTGTGTTTTGGTGCTGGTGTGCTGGGGACCAGCATCAGTAAAGTGACCAGCATACCTGCACCAGCATCATGGCACTATAATACTGGTCACCAGCATACCAGCAAAATGTATGCTGGTATGCTGGGGACCAGCATCAGTAAAGTGACCAGCATACTAGCACCAGCAAAATGTATGCTGGTCACCAGCATACCAGCACCAAAACACAACATATGCTGGTATAATTGCTGGTCAAGTTGGTCACCAGCTATGCTGGTCTATGCTGTTTTTTTCAGCAGAGTTTATACATGTGATTGTCCTTTATCTTTCATTTTCTCTTTTATTTCCTTTATCTTTATCTTTGATTTATTTTTCAGATTTAATGAAAAAAAAATTAATGTAAGAAATTTGTATTTATTTTTTACCTACATATTTTTTACATGTTTGTTGCATGATTCATTTATCCTTAAAATTTTTCACATATTATATACACAATGTCATGTGTTTACCTGCATTCAGATAGTTTACAGTTTCTGGAAATAATGTTGAAATGACTCTCATACCCACATGTAAATATATGTATGGAGTTTTCCAATAATGATGCTATTGTGAACACTTTATATCACTCCACATTTTATTATCAGTATATCCCAGTTATAGCTACCCATGTGTTTTCCGTACCACTTATCCTGTGTAGGGTCGCAGGGAGCCTGGAGCCTATCCCAGGGAACTTAGGGCACAAGGCAGGGTACACCCTGGATAGGATGCCAAGACTAATAAGCACATATTAGTACATACACTATGACATTAGAAAACCCTGGAGAAACCCACCAAGCACGAGGAGAACATGCAAACTCCACACACACAAAAAGAAGACGAGAGATTCAAACTCCGAAGATATGAGCGACAGCATGAGGCAAGCCAGGAATTCACCATCCCACTGCCCATTTTTAATCAATTGATCTGCTTTAACTACATTAAAACTGAATCCAGGTAAGAATGAATTAAAGACACATTTCCTGGTTTGTCTATTTTATTAGATATGTCTGAACATCATTTGTTTGGCAAAGTAGCGTAAAAAACATAGATGCTTTATCTTATCTAAATATTTCATACACACTTGATACACGATAAAAACTGAAACATATTTACATCTTGATTTAATATTACATGATTTATAAACATTGTTTCATTTACAGATTCAGGGGAAAAAAATCAAATACGTTGTTCCTTTAAACAAAACGTTTCAGTGCAGTAGGGATAACACACAGATGACATTTGAACATCATTAAAAAAAAGTTATGTCACAAAACCCTAAAGTAGCTTAGTTGATAGACTAGATTTTTATTTTCCCAGTGTTTTCTGTCATAGCAGTGAGTCAAGGTAATGACTTGTGTTTTAATTTTTCACAGGTTCAGCATCAGTTAATACACCAAAATGTGTCATGACTTAACCTGTGATGTCATTATGATTTTAGGAAAATTTTAATTTGTCATATATGTATATACTTTAATATGACTATATGTACAACACTTGTGCAGTTATCTCATCAGCCAATTATGTGGCAGCAGTGCAATTCGACAACAAATAAACAACTAACTGAGTGACTGACTAACTAACTAACTAGTTAATGCTCACATTAAACACCTGAATGCAGAGGAAATGTTTATTCTAACATAGTGGATGGTGAATGTAGATGGCTTCCTTAATTTCTAATTCTGGACTATGATTGGTCAGAATGTGTTGATAAATTTTATATAACAGCAGCTCTGACAGTAGTAAAGCTTCAAATCACAGGTTTATATTAAAGTACTTGTTCTAAAACATATAGTGTTATTTATATGAAAAGAGCTTATTCAAAGGTTTACATTTTATGGCCAGTTCGTGACGCATTACGATCCTGTCATGGTCCTAAGTTTAAAATTTACTTTCACTGACAAGTCTTTCCACAAACTGCACATAGAGTCTTGGGTGCACAAAAAAAGACAACTATCAGCATTATTTGTGACACTGTTAGTCCTGGTGATGAGGAGATGACAGCTTGGGGCCACCCTGTGATATTCTGGCTACAGCTAGTGTTTGATTATTGAGTCAACCATACGTACGCAGTGACAATGCGACAAGTGATCATTTGTTTCTTTTATGCCTGAGTGACCTGGAGTCCACATGTGCATTAATGATGATTTCAACAAAAAACTGAAGTGAGATTTTCTCACTTGTCTGCAAATTACTTTAAATGGTTTGTTTAAATGATTCCTTGCATGAAAGCTGAATTATCTTCAGTTTCTTGGTAATAACTTTAGTTCCCACCTGAAAGTAGTTCTTATCTACTGTTAAAATAAATAAAATAAATGGATGAAATCAATTCAGCTCAACAATTTATCCTATATTAAATATAGAATTGTGAATAGAAAAAAAAAGGAAATGGGAAACTAAATAATTGTTGATGTGAAAAAAAAATCAATTATTATTAGCTATTAATAGTTATTGTTTTCCTTTTTTCTAAAGAATGCTATTCTTTTAGAATTAAATACATACAGCTCAGGAATTGGGAATATGCTTCCAAAAACATTCCCAGTGGATAACATGATCATTTTCATTTTATTTTCATTATGGAATTGCAGTGCAGTTATACAGATGTTTTGAGAGTGAAATAAAACCCTTTTTGAGGAATTAAGGAGAAACATCACCTTAAGATTCTAAACTATTTCACATAATGTTCAAAATCTTAATGAACTGCATGTCTCTATTTTCAATTCAGTTCATGTATCAACATCTGCTTTTGGTCTCAGATAGCAATCCACAGAGCTGGGAAGAAAACCCATGCAACTTTCTGAAGTCTATGATCAGAAACAAGATCATAAGGACATACTAACTCCCTGTTCAAACTTGCATTCTACCTAATGCAATTTCACCATCAAGCATCTCACCTGTCTCAGACTTTCTGCAGTAAGCAATAGAATATGTTGTTACAGCTCTTGTGGCCACCAGAGGGCACCCCAGGCTCAGGATGAAGCGCAAGCTGCATTAATTAAAATCCTCTTAAATTAAAGTCCCTCTTAGATGGTTCTTAGGGTTATTTAAGTAATGGTTTTGCTCATGTCAGTGCTCAGGCTGTTGGTATCATCAAGATTAAGTTTTGGTGATCATTTAGACCGAGACTATTTTGACTTCCTAGTTTACTCGAGTAGAGTTGAAAATGTACAAGTAAATGTACAAGATTCAAGATTTAGCATTTGTTCCAACAAGGTTATTAACCAATAAATACCCTTCAACACTAGACAAAGCTTTATGTGTTTAATTGTTGATGTTTTTGCCACAGTTCTCATTCTTTTACTTATATACTATCAATGCCCTGAATGGAACCACATGCCCTTAATGGACTGCCCATAACTTGCTATGAGATCTAGATCTCTCTTTTTCTTATGTGGCATCTCCAGTCATCAAGCTCAACATGTAAACAGCGGTTTTTAATAATGCTGTGGCAGAAAAATCTGCATTCCGAAACCAGCAGTGATTACTGTTGGTAATCACAAAACTTAATCAACCATTGAGTTTAGCTCTGATGAGTTTACTACTGTATCAGACTTAAAATTCTTGTGGTATGCAATGCATACCTGAGACAGCTAGCATATAAATGCTTGAATTAATAAAATATTTAACTCAGTGAAATTAAAGGTCTAACTGGAAAGTAAGAGCAGTTTATGGGGGAATGGATGGAAGCTCTTAAGTGTGGACCTGAGGCATTCATTCAAAGACAATAATGTTTATATCCTGTCAAGAGAAGGTATTACTGACTATCTACTGCTTCTGCCTATTTCAGAAACAGGAGAGCTTCAGAACAGCTTTAGATAAACAAACAAACATCATCAAGAATAAAACACAAGTCCATTATACCAAGAGTCACTACTACAAGACGCTTAGCATGGCCATGATGATCAAGAACCTCAACATTACATTTTGAATTAGTTTGGCATTAACAAGAGCTTTATTTTCAGATTTAGGACTCATTAATTGTGCATATTTAATACTGAGGGGTAGAATGTTCCATTAATCACTTGTGATCCTAACACATCAGAATAAACATAAACAACAAATAATAACAATTCAAGCAACTTCTAACAAGACATATTTACTGAAATCACAGTTGTTTCATCACTGGCTTAATCCCAATTTTCTTCATACATCATAGAAGGAGACAAAACCTGGTTCAAGTATACTACGTAGTGCGCCTAAACAGGGAGTAGAAGGTAGCTAATTATCACATAGTTCTTTGTATATAGCATCAGATGACAAATTTGATGACAATATTTCCATATCTGATATATCATACATTTTAGACAGATCTGTGGGTACAGAAATCCCTTTGCATTCCTGCCAGCCTGTTTCATATGCTAATTGATATTTAGGCAATTAGCTCAGGTTAAGACTGCAATATATTTTCTATTTAGTTTTTACACTGTAGCTTTGTGGTGTGCTTTTTTACATTTGGAATTAGCAACATAAATTTAGTGTGGCTATAATTTGAAAATTATTAAATGTTCATAATCTGATTTTCTAAAACACTTTCCTACATTTTCAACATACTTGATGGAAAATTTTATTTTAACAATTTGTGCTTTTTTTTACAGTTGAGGTCAGTGGTGGTAAAATAAATATATTATGCATCATGTCAGTTTAATAAGCAACCGATGGCATGTGTTTTTCAAATACATGTATGCTTTGTGTTGCTTAGTTTATTGTAAATGCATGTCTGCATGCATTCTTGCTTTCCTGTGCTCTGTGGAGATTTAAATTTCAGATAAATATTTTTAAAACACTGGATAAAGAATATTTCACTGTACATGATTCATAATACACACATAAGTGTTTCAGCATACCTCCACTAATGTTGCTATGATCACTGAGCGAAATTAAATACAGTGGAACCTTGGATTACAAGCATAATTTGTTCCGGAGGTGGGCTCGTATTCCCAAACACTCGTAAACCAAATTTAATTTTCCCATAAGAAATAATGGAACCTCAATTTATTCGTTCCACAGCCCAAAAAAATAAATACATAAAAATAATTAACACAAAATATAAAGTAAAAATAAAAAAAAATAACCTGCACTTTACCTTTTAAAAAAAGTAAAAATAAATCACGACAAGCGCTGTGTGTGTGTGTGTGAAGCCCCTCACGTCCCGAGAAAGAGTGTGTGTGAACCGGCACGGTGTCAAATTACGCACGCGCGCACACACAAGACAGGCTGAGGGAGATTTTTTTTTTAACCTTCTAATGAGACTTTCTTACACAGTAAACCTTTCTCCTTTCTTATTTGAATTTCACATAAACACACATTCCCAGACACACAAACACACACACACTAAAGGCGAGAGAGAGAGTGTGTGACCCAGCACGATGTCAAATTACGCGCGCGGACACATAACGACAGAGAGGGAGAAAATGGATTTTTAACCTTCTAATAAGACTTTCTTTTGCTTTACACGCGCGCACACACGTGTTATAAGAAACAGTACAGGCGCGCTGTACACACGCGCTTACAAACACAAAATAAAATATGTTTTACACACACATGTGGTCACAGTGTTATCCGTGCACACGTGTACTGTTTACTATGATTATACCAGTAAGAGACGAGCACTAAGACCCAGCAGGAGAGACAATTTAACCACAATTCTTCAGCACAAGAGAGAGAAAAACCGTTGGCTCAGTTGTGATCATGTGACGCTCGGCGTCAAAACAAGAAGTGCATGCGTGATACATGATACTCGGTGCTCGTAAACCAAGACTTGTTCGTTTTTCAAGTCAAAATTTATTAAAAATCTTTGATTGTCTTGCGGAACATTCGCAAATCGCGTTACTCGCAATCCGAGGTTTCACTGTAATATAAACACATAAGTTGTTTTGGAAAACTCCACTCAATGAAATATTTATAGTGAAATATTAGTGATGTGTGTAATTCTGGGGCTAATTTGTTGATTGATGCTGTATGTGAGAAGATTGCAACCATTTTGATGTTGCTTTTAGGTGCTAAATAGAACATTTCTTTTCTCAATTCCTTTTTTTTTTTTTTTTCCAATGACATTTAACCTCATATTAATGACAACTCCAGCATAGAAATATTGAAGATGGTGCAAATAGTGGATTTGAATTGCAATAGGATGCAGATAGAAACTCGGAACAGGCAATTAGCAATCTTTGAGCTGATGAGAGCAATGGCATTGACGAAGTTACTAACATGAAGGTTAAAGCTTTGTAAGTTGATCTGTTTGCGTATAGTGTACAGATGAAGAAATAACAGAGCTGGACAGACTAAAGGATTAAAGCCCTGCTGCATGACTTTGTGATGTTGCAATGTAGCAAGGGCTAAACTTTACTGTACCCCTATCAGCAGGCTTTTGGTTTCGGTTAAATTAAGAAGTCAAAGCCTTCAGAAATTCACTTAAAAATAAATATTTTATGGCACTTAAAATTACATTTTAACGATAAAGTCTTTCGTGGTGGAGTTTTCCTTTAATGATTGTGTACATCTGCCACTGATATATCATAAGAAAAAAAAAGATTTTAATAATCCCTAAACAAAGTGATGTTGCTTATTTTTGCTATGTGGCCATTACCATTACCTGACCAACTGTTATTTATTTTAGTAAAAAGCTCTAACATCTGCAATGTCCTATCCATCTACACACAAGCACATTTGGTTAAAAAAATGGCATAGTCACTAGTTTGCTCCCCCATTGGTTTGTTTATGTCAATTACTGTTTTGTCTGTAATTTCAGAATGTACTTTTTAACCACTATAACTATTTTACCAGGTCGTAGTATTTTTAGTATAGAGTCTGAAGAGGGATGACAGTAGTGTGAGGGGGTAATAAGGGTGTAAAAGGAGCAGGAGGGTGCAGAAGTGGCCGAAAGACTTGAGGACGGGGTAAAGTGTGGAATGTCACGGCCGTTGTGTGGATAGTGGGCGGAGCAAGCATTGAAACTTGAGACGAAGTTATGAAGGGTGTGATTTCAGGGGCAAGGGGAAGTCGGGTAACAGGCATTACCTGGGTGAAGACTGAAGGCTGAGCAGGCAGGAATGTGGAGTGGTGCTGAAGGACAGTGATGGAACTGGATGGAATGGCAGATGGTAAGTGGACAGGGTGAACGATAGGTGAGGAGATGGGAAGCATTGATCTGAGCTTAGCAGAAAACACCTTCTGGTACATAACCTTTTTGTGGGTGTGACTATGAAGAAGACCATGCCTCTCCACACCATTGAGTTGAGATGTAAAACACAGCATTGGGTTAAATGGTCTCCGTATTGTACAGTTCTGCTGTTCCTCATCGAGAAGTTGAAAGCCTGGCAAAGGTGGGGTGTGCTGGCAGGATTTATCATGGCTGACTTTCGCTTTGTCTTTGACACGAGATGTAATGGCACACTTCTTACACTCATTCTCAGATTCTTGCTCTTTTGCGGAGTCACCATTTTGGATGGTAAAAATCTGATTTGTGTCTTTAGGCTGTAGATCCCGCTCAGGTAGTGCCTGAGGATTTATGTCTGAGGTGGAAATGGGGTTTTTATCGGTGGATGTGTCACCTACTGCATTAGTTCCTTCTTCTGCATTGCCTGTAGCTGATTCTTTTAAATTGAAGATATTCCATGTTGATTCCATGTCCACTATTCCTTCTGATCGTTTTAAAACAAAAGCAGGATGTTTTTCAGTGAGATGCATGTTAGAACTTTGGTCCAATTTCTGTCTTTTTCGTCTATGATTTGGACACAAAACATCTTCTTCTTTATCATCTGCTTTATCTAGCTCCTTAATCACACCACACTCTGTATGATTTGGCCAAACAGTATCCTCTTTTCTCTGGGGGTCACTTCGTCGTTTCTTTGGTATATTCGGGCTGTCGTGATCTGAGGCTGATGTTTCATGATCAGAAGAAATCTCTCTGAGATGGTGCAAGTCATTTTGTGTAATCGTTGTCTGCCCTAAAACAGGGATGTCTACAGTTCCCCCATTGTTATCAAGTACCTTTTCAGCTTCAACAGAGCCTCCCACCGAGGAAACAACACTGTTGTTCTCTGCCTGATTCTGAGCTGATTGCTTTGACTTCTCTAATGGCTGCTCTTGCTGTGCAGCACAGCCTCTAAATTGGCACTCAAATCTTTCTCGTTTGTGGAGTTTAGTTCGTTTTTTTATGTTTGCACTCTGCTCTGGCTTACTGTAATCCACCTCCCACCTACTTCTTCTCTTGTGCCTTTTTTTGTGCCGACTCTTGTAATGGCGGTGATCTCTTCCATGCAATTTGTCCTCTGCTCGCTTACTGCTCTGAGCCCAATTTTTCAAATGCTTAAATTTACTCTGTGCATTGCTGCAATACAGGTGACACTTTCTGTTATTTCTTTCCACTCTACATGTGGCTACTTTTGTGGATATTTCCCTGGAAGAGAAAGATGTCTTGGGTCTTTTTTCAGGAATGAATGAAAGTTCTTGGTCATTTTTGTTCTCTAAATCATCAGGAGACTTCCTGAACTGGGAGCCTCTGAAGTCAAAATGCAGAGGGTTGCAGCTAAATGAGATGGAGGGCTCTGTTCTTGTGAAGCACACCATTTCTGAGGGCCATTGGAAGATAGTTTTCTTATCTCGACTGACAACAGAAATAAAAGGTTGACTCGGTCTTCGGAGACAAATGTTGTCCTTTTCTTGGCTTTGCAATGAATTGACATCACATGATGTTGGTTGAGGAGCATCACTTCTGGTGCCCTCTTTCTGACCACTGTTTTCTTTATTTTCAGCTATATTGCTCTCCTCCAAATCTAGACTAAGATCTGATGATCTGTGAGCAGTTGGAAAGTGGCTAATTGGAGACACTGATGTGTCCTCTGAATAAACGAGGAAAGCACACAGATCTGAGGCTGACATTGCATTATTCAGGGAACTTTTTGTGGAACTCTTTTGATGTGTCATCATCTCTGTATCATATTTAATCAGCTTCTTTTCCTCAGTACTCTCAAAAAAGACTGCAGCTGAAGACTCAAGCTTTAGTGAGGCTCTCTTTGGAAAGGAAATGGAGAATGCAATCTTGCGGCGGAGAGTTTGTTTCTTTGCTTTACCTCGATGTGGCCATGGGATTTGAGATTCTGTCTCCTGTTCTGCAACGCTCTGGTTTCCCTCCTTATCCATGAAGCAGGACTTATTGAAGCTTTCCACCGCGACAGTGGTGGATTTAAACATCGGGCCACTTCCTGGGGCACTACTACACAGAAAGAAAAAGAATGGTAAAACAGGTAGTATACTGTAGAGCAGAGAGAAACCCAGCACAGGAGAGACTTTGTGTGCTTGTTACAAACTGCAATTAAACTACATTGATCCTTTGGGTCAGTAAAGACAGTAAACTGAACAAGAAAGATAAATACTATTATATGCTTTTTTTTTGCAGAAATTCAGTTATGCCTTTGTCTCACCATTGAACCTCTCTCCTCTGTTCAGCCAATTTGTGTAGGCGCCGAAGAGCCCGCTCTTGCTTCTGCTCATCCTTCCTTAATTTGGAGGCCACATTACGGGCAAATTCCCTCTGCTTCAGCTCCTTTAACCTCTGTACACACACACACACACACACACACACAGTTCTACATCTGTATGGTTGTACTATTTTAACTACTACTACAACTAGTACTACCACTACTACTAATAATAATATTAACACAATGTAGTATAATTTTTGTCCTTGAATAGTAGTTGTTATTTCCTATTAGCTTACAACTAGAAAAGTTGTAAAATGGGTACAATTTCCTTCAAATTTTGTTTTTGAACCATTGAGTTCACATTTTTTTGTATGTATACTGCTATAAATGTTCTAGAAAGCATAGAAATTCAAGAAAATTCTAAAAAGCTCTTAAATGTTTAGATACATTCTAGACATGTTCTGGAAGATTCTCGAATATTCTAGTAAAAACCTCAGCTCCTCCAGAACTGGCTCGAGGAAGATGTGCATCTAGACTCTTTTCTGTTCTGGCACCTAAGTGGTTGAATTAACTTCCTCTAGATGTCCATACAGCTGAGTCTCTGGCAATCTTTAAACGTACTTAACACATCTGTTTCTCCAGTACTTGGGCAAAAAATAAAATATATAACACTTATAAAACACTTCCCAGCAGTGTTTGACTGATAGCACTTAGTTAGTAACCAAGTGTGAGGATCTATCCAGTGATGGAAACTACTAAGCACCTTTGTAAGTCTGCCAAGTGCGTAAATGTAAATGTAAATGCAGTAAGTTCTCAAAAATCCCAGAAACTTCTGAATTACTCTATACATGTTGGCAAATGTTCCAGAAAGTTCAAGACAGTTCAGAAAACTCCTAAAAACCTTTACAAAATCATACTACAGCAGCTTATGCTGAATTTAACTGAAAGTATTAAAGAGTTTTTAAGAAATCGCTGTTTGGGTCACAAAAGCAAAGTTTAAGCAGAACTTTTTTTTTTTTTACTTTTCTATGCAGATGCAATTACGAAATAGCACTTTCAGACCAAAGACAAGAAAAAGTCAAAATTTTGTTACATTGTGTAATCATAATAACCACTACTATATATATATATATTTATTATTATTATTATTATTATTTGTGTTGTTGTTTAGTGTAAAGCAAACAAACAAGTCTGCTCTATGAATCTCACTGAATCTACTCTATTGATGCACCATTTTTTTTTTTATGACTTTACAGTAATAAACTTGTCTGTACACCAATGCTAATCTTAATCAAATCCATTTTCCATGTAACTGAAAAAATGATTATGAATGATCTGCATATAAACAACATCCTGTTTTAGACACAAGCAAGACATATCACTTGTTCACAAAGGTGGACATCCTACAACAAATATTTGTACTTTCTACATAACAAAATGTTTTGCATGGTGTTGTGGTGTCTGTGAAGCGTCTGTCAACCAGCTGAGGTTATATGGAGGTTGAGTCATGTTAACTGCACTTCTTTCTTGTTAGGTCAGAATGTTTCCTTACTCATCCAAGTAGCTTGTTCAGTCTAAGGGAAGTAGGATTCCAGAGTGAAGGATCCTCCCCTGCCTGAATGAGCTTGTCAGGTGCACAGTGGAGAAGGTGAGAGTAGGAGAGAGAGTCGTTATAGTAATGTAGATTATCGACAATCATTAAGATGTAATGACTAGAGACTGTAAAAGTAGAAGGAGTCCTTACGTCTGGCTTTACTGGTGGACCTGTGAAGAAGCCTCGATCTTCCTGTGGGTGGTTGATTACCAGTTCTTATTGATTTTTCCCCTTCCCTACTCTCTAATGACTCTCTTTCCTATGCTCACCTTCTTAATTGGTCACCCAATAAGCTCTTCCAGGCAGGGGAAAATGCTTTACCCAAGAGGAGACACGTTTGTGGAATCCTACCAACATCCCTCAGACTGAAGAAACTACATGGATGAATAGTGAAACATTCCATCCTAACAAGAAAGAAGTTCAGTTGATATAACTCAACTTCTAAATGAGTACATTGGTGTGCTGTATTTGGAGCAGTAATATTGCCACCTACTGACTGTTATTCATAATTGCAAGATATGCCTTTCTCTGTAAATCATGTAGCAAGTGTTAGAAATCAGAAGCAACGATAGGTTCAGACAGGGATGAAAACAGCAGAGAAAGAGAGATAGAGTGAATTGCTATTGTAAGCTAGTACAAGTTTATGATAGTTTATTAAATTTGAAAGTGAGTCCTTTTGTACCTTTTCTGCTTTTTTGTGAATAATATTTTACATGTGGTATCTCTATTTTTACTCAAGAACAGGATTTGTGTGCTTTGCCCACCAGTGCTTTTTCATCCAATTGCATGTGAATGAATTGCTTTGTAGTTAGTCCAAGAAAAAAAATACACAGGTTGGTCAGGGATTGTTAGACTGCACCTTGAAAAAATATTTATGTAACATATTTAAATTAAGGGCAGAATTTCCATGTAAAATATAAGTTGAAGAAAAATAAATTTCTTTATTGTAATGGTAAAACTTTGTATGTTTGTTAAACTCTTTAAGTTTATTAAGACACTTACAGACTTTGACATAAAACATCAATGTGCAAAATCTATATGAAGGCAATATTTGCAGATGATGTACATAAAAACATTTTAAAACGTTTAATAATTGGTAAGGTGAGTGTATCTGTGATACCTTTAACTAATATGTATGCATTGAATTATCAGTGGGGGGAAAAACAACATTTTTGGACATCTTCAGCACAGAAATGTTTCTCTTGAACATGAAGGTTTTTTTTGTTCAAGAGACAAAAGGTGTAGCTGAAGAAGGAACAACTGTTTTATTAGCTGTTAAAATGTAAGTGAAAACAGGATAAAATGGATAACTTGGCATTTTTAAGATAGAAAAAAATCAATCACTGTGGTAAAAAGAAGTATAAAACATTCAGGGATGTGCTGTAAGAATAAATAATCTTAATGTCTTGTTGGAAACAGACTTTAGGTAAATAAACACATGTCTGACATAGAAAGTAGGAAAGGAAAACAATAAGTCATGGTACTTATGGTCTATAACGCTGCCTTAAAATATGTGATATGAAAGTCATATGAGTTGAAATCTGAAGAAGAATGAGGGTAAGACTGAAGATGAAATAAAGTTGAGAAGATAGTGGGAGATGTTTTATTTTCTTTAGGATATCTGTGGTTTCAAACAGCATGGCCTCTGATTTGTTATTGCTTAGCCTTAGGAAGTTTGCAGGCATTGAGGTCGTTATATGAGTCAGTCAGTGTGGGAGGATGACACTGTGTGCATGTGTGTGTGTTTGTGTGTAAGGACTCCGTGTGTATGTAAATGTGTGTCATCAGCATAGCAATGGAACAGCATGCCATGTGTTTGATCATACTGCCAAGGGGAGGTATGTATTTAATGAATAACAATGGGCTGAGTACTGAGCCTTGGGGAACACAGAGAGACAAGAGAAAATATCACCTAAATGTCTCAATTCTGAAAAAAAAGGTTTGCAGGTGAGAGCAAAATATAGTCAGCATTTGTTGTAAGAGTATTTCATGACTAATCATTTTTGTTACTAATTTTTGTACCAGGATCGACCAAAATACTGATACTCAGAATAAACATCAGGTATCAATATTACGACACATTAGAGTAGAATGTATACCTGGGTCTGGACTAGTGTAGTGTAGCAGTTTTTTTTAGAGGAATAAAAGGCCATGAAGCACACATAGGTTTATATTTTGTTCCTTTCTTTGCTGCTCTCCATGTTCTCTTTCCAAGTTCAATGCTAGCTTTTTATCCTGCACAGCACTGCTCCGAAAGCAAGATGTTTTGTCAGTTTGTTTTTTTGGGGTAAGTCTAGCTATCAGTCAGCCAGCATGAGAAATGCCTCCTATCTGCTTTAGTCAATACGAGTGGTTTCTATGTGCAGAACCTTTTTTTTTTCTTCAGCTAGGAGATTGTAAACATTACCTAACCACAGTCTGCATATGTATCCATCACAAATATAACTGTAGAGTCTTGCATAGATGGGAATATTTGCAGATTACTTTTCTGCCTTTTAACTGTTAATGGTTATAAATCTAAACACCACTCTAATTTTTATTGTTTTGCTTTAGCAGATATATTTCTTTCCTGAGATTAACAGTGTCAGTACACAGCTCTCATATTATTTGTTCATAGTTGTTTTGATGTACAGTATATCTGTTTTAGCTTTTGTCATATCTCCACCCGACTTGGACATTATTTAATAACCCCCATGTCTTCCCTGTCCTGTTTTCTATTCCAAGTTCAGTGACTTTTGATGCTTTCCTGTTTTGTTTCTGATTTATGGATAATAGTGATTTGATGGCAACATTGCCTTGAACATGGACATGAATGGTGAAGCAGTCATGATGTCGATCAGCACCTGTATATCTGAGACCATGGTTCTTTCCTAGAAAAAGATAGCATGCTTCCCTTAGACGAACCTGGTTAACCTATCCCAGGCAGAAGATTGTCGAGGTTGTGAGATTGTCCATAGGTTGGGTACAGTAAAATTTGTTCATGACCATATCTGAGGGCAGGGACATAGACCAACTGGCAAATCAAGAACTTAGCTTCATGGCTTAGCTCTGTGGTTGCTGTACCAAACCTAAGTGGTAAAGAAGGAGCTGAGCTATAAAGCATTGTTAAAAGCGCTATACAAATATAATAAAATAAAATAAAATTGAATATAAAGCAAGGTCCTAGATTTACCAGGTGATCTACATCACGAATCTCGCCTATGTTCATGAACTTTAGGTAGGGACCAAAAGCACAAGATGTGAATACAAAGAGCTGAAAGAAGTTTCCTTCATGCGGTGGTCAGGCTTGTTCTCCAAGATCGGGTAAGTTCAGAAACCTGGAAGAAGCTCAGAGGAGACCAACTGCTCCTTCACAATTAGAGGAGCCAGTTGAGGTGGTTCGGACACCTGATACAGATGCCCCTGGTCGACTTCAGATGAAGGTGTTTCAGGCACAAGGCCCAGGGGATGACCCAGGACATGCTGGAGTAAATATATCTATTGCTAGAGACAGGGATCTGTGATTCTCCTGCTAACACCGAAAATTGGACTTGGTATGGATGGATAGATGAACATGTTTTCATGAATAACTAACCTGTGTTTTGACAGCTAACACAGGGACAAACAGGAATATTGGTATTATTCTAAATAAAGGACACACTGAGTTTTCATGTTAGCCCCACACTATCCATTTAACTACAAACAAAGTTTAACTTTATGCCACAGTTACCATTAGCATGGGTAAACAAATAATTAACAAAAAATAAATAATAAAGGAAAAAATAGAAAGATACAGAAAGATGCAGGAATATCGTAATTTTTTTGGTTAAATTGTCCCTCTATTTTTTATATTACATATATATACACAACACTCCAAATAAACCACTGAAACTAACTGTAATGTCTATTGCACATTACTTTCTGAAGATCCAAGTTTTCAAAACCATCAAACTATATAAACACTGCAGTTATTGATCTGAAATGCTCTCATTCAGCTATGTGTTAATATTTTAACGTTTCTGTTTTAAAACAGATCACACATTGCAAATGCTTACACTGTCTCACATCATCTAACACACACACACACCCTGCAGTTTTGGCAGTAAGACAACCCAGAATGAGTGTGTAAGCTTGGTGTTAATGGGGTGGTGTTTTAAGATAGTAACAGTTCAGGATAAAAATAGCATGATATTCAGTATTCAGTTCAGGTCGCGACACTCTATTGTGTGGTTCAGTGCCACTGTAACCTTTTCTATTTGAGAAAGCGACATTGATTGTATTCACTGCGGCAAGGGCACTTGGGTAAGGGGGAAGTGATATAATTTAGGTCAGATATAATTTAGTGATGTTTAGTGATGTTAAAGGGTATGTTCACACCGAGTATGGATAGATCTCACTGTTCTCCATTTTAATTCTCTCTCTTTCAGTTCTCCTTCTGTCTGGCAGAAACAGCTCATTTCTATGTGTGTGGGTGTAGAGTATGTACAAGACCTCTCAAAAGTTTTCACACCCCTCCTAATTCAAAGTTTTTTGTTCTTTGATTTATTTTCTACATTCTAGAACAATACTGGAAACTCATCTGGTGGATTTAATGTTAAAGGATTTAATGTTATGGCTAATAAAGAAAACGGCAAACAAAGAAAACCAGAGAACATAAAACTTGCAATGTGACTCAATATTTTTATAACAAAATAAACCATGAGTTTAAAAAAAGTCTCAAATCAAAACACTGATTAGTAAAGGTAGTCTACAACATAAACAACATGGTGGGCTACAATGATAACTGACAGTGACAGACCAAAGAAAAAAAATGGACATAAAGTGACTTAAATCCTAGTGCTAATTAACATAACAGTGAATCAGATGTAAAAAAAAAAAAAAATCATGTGACATGAGTATCGCGATCAGATATTGAGAAATTAAAAACATAACACCTGACAATCTAAACAATCTAAAACTTAAACTGAGGAAGGGAAAGGGACAATTTAGGACATAAAATAAACATAAAATAAAACAAACTATGCATATATTAAACAAGAATCAAGCAAACACAAAATATTTAACACAGACTTTGAGAATAAAGAAAAATTAATAAATCTTCTGCTTTTTCCCCCCTCACATTTAAAGAGGATTTTGAGAGAAAATGCAGATTAGAGAGGAGGACTGTCAGAGGAGAGGAGTGTGTAGGAGGCCCTGAGGAGACGGTTTAGTGTGTGTGTGTGTGTGTGTGTGTGTGTAAGTATGTTAACAATCAGTGAGAATCTTCTGAAATCAGGAATTCAGTGTGTGTTGTGTTACCTGTTTGTGCGCATGGTCATATGAGTTAATGTGATTGTCAAACTCCTGATGTTTGTAGTACTGTTTATCGCACAGCTGGCAGTAAAAATTAGCCTTCAGGTCCCCCAGGGCTTTGGCCAAAGTTTTCTCCTTTTCTGCATAATCCTGAAAAACACACACACACACACACAGAGTTACAATTACACCTGACATTAACCTTTATACACATTCCAGCAGGCATCAGGGTCCTAAAGACCTCCATCAGTTATCATGTGACGTCATATGTTTGTTAAAAACAGCTCGATTGTGGAACTTTCTTTTTTTGTGTTAGAAAATCATTATTACTGACTTTAAAAGGTCAGAGGAAATTAAACAATGTAGGATCGACCTCATTTTGCACAAATTCCGGCAGTATCTTTATTGTTATTTTATAATAAAAGAATAATAAAAGAATAACAATAAAAGAAATAAGTTTAAAAAAATCACGTCTTATTATAATATTGTATAAGTATTCACAAATTACTTCTAATCAAAAACAACAATGCACTTTAGTTTTCAGAGGAAAATTATATATATATCAGTGTTTCTGATTTACATCAAAGCAGTCTTTATAACAATAATCTTTATAATGTTTGAATATTATTGTCCACTTTTATTATTAATTTTCTCACTTTATATGTTTATCAGTAAAGTATAGACTTCATCTTCTGCCTTCTTTGCCTTGCTGAGTTTAATCGCATTGGTCTTGTACAGATTTTTCAGAATCTGCACAGTTTTATTAATTCCTTTCTGATATTTTGTTCCTTTCTCTTGTTTCTTGCTCCTCTGATGTTTTTTTTTTTTTCGGCATATTGATCATGTTTTTGACCTTCACTATGGATTTGCTAGTGTTTGTCCGAGTCAATAAAGAATGTGTGTTGACATCAACATGGTTCTCACTTCCTCTTGATACAGAACCATGGATGTGCAGAACCATGTTTCTTTACAGGTTACATGCTGTTCTCATGTCCTCACATGGACATATTTTACTTTCTCTATTTAAAAAAAATGCCTTCTCTATTTAAAAAATATTTCCTCCTGCAAAAATGGTTTGTTTATGTGACATGACCATGCCAGTTCAGTAGGCATCAATAGTCTGTCAACTGTTAAGTCTAATGTTTAGAGCTGTTTATTGAGTGTACAGAATGTGAGAGTGCTGGAGAATGCAGAAAAACCAACACCAACGGGACAAATCTTTTAAATGTTTCAATTGATTGATGTTCAATCAATCAAATCTGGGGTCTCAGTGTGGTTTGTAGCAACAGAGCAGTAGATTCCCGAGAGATATGGTGCTGATCAGATTCCGTTTCCTCCACATGAGGGCATAATAATAACATGGAGAGAAATTCAACTGCCAAGATGTTAGCAAATTAGAGAAATTACAGAGCACAAAGTAACGACCTGCTCAGCAGTGATTAGCCAGAGCATTCATAACACAAGTTGAACCTCTGCTCAGTAACTGCTACTTCCTTCCTTGTTTTTATACCTTTTCTAAATCTTTGTTTATAATTTGTATGCTTGTTCATTATGGCTTACAATTACCTCGAGTAGGACTGTCATTATTTTGTCAATTCTATCTATCTATCTATCTATCTATCTATCTATCTATCTATCTATCTATGTCTGGAAAAAAAATCAATGAGGACAGTTTGTACAAATGTTGATGCCACCTCGTAACCATGGAGAGTGGACTGGAATGCTCATGTGTGAACAATGATGACTTTTGAGTTTGAGTGAACATGTGTATTGTGTTACCGTCACATTCGAAATGCCTGAGCAAGAAGAGCGACAAATCAGCATCTAATTTTGTGTTAAGCTTTAACATTCCTTTTTGGAGACTATTCAGGTGATTTACAAGGCTTTTTTTGGATGATGCAATGAATGTGGATAAAAGTGGTATAAAATTTCCAAAGATGGTTGAAAATCTGTTGAAAAGTTGAATCTGTTGAATGTGATCCATATTCTGGAAGACCAGAACACCTGAGAATGTTGAAAATGCACAAGCTGCAAACAATAAAGACCAGCGAATGAGCACGAGAACTAAAAGCATACACACATGCACTATATGTGTATATGTGTAATCAGGGTCTTCCAGTTACTCTAACTTTGCCATTTACACACAGAGTAAATTTCATTGTCACTTTCATGCTGCTTTTTGCACAATTAATACTGTCTGCACTGTTGTCACTTTACCACATCAAGACAGAACTTCAATTAACCTAATTTCTCTTTCTTTGTTTTTTTACTTTTTAACTTTTGATGCATATGCTTAACTATATACTCCTTATATATCTTGCAGTGTTTTCATTGTACTAGTAACTTCTGGTCAGTTCTCACATTACACTGTGTGTACAGACTATACAGTGTGCAATCTACAAGCTGTCTTTGTGTTACTTTCTCTATGGCTGCTGGATATCTGGAATTTCCTTCGGGATCAAGAAAGTATCTGTCTGTCTGTGTGTCTATCTATCATCTATCTATCTATCATCATTTTTACAGAGGTAGCACGGTGACATAGTATTTATGCCCGTAGTGTGTCTGTGTGTGTGTGTGTGTGTGTGTGACAGAGCGTGTAAGTGTGTGTTTGTGCCCTGCATTAGATTGGCAAAAGTTTCTCTTGCATGCTATGGCATATAGCATTGTAGCGAATAACGGGGCTCCCACAGAGAGAGCAATCAAAGGATCACATTCCAGAGACCGTCTCCCCGCATGCATTGTCGCCATCCCAATAATCTTATCTGGTCCGCGATCAGAAAGGGGTGTATGTGAAACTAAACTGCAAGAAACTTCACAAGACCAGATGCTTTGAAGTACACCCCAGAACCAAGGGTGTAAATTGGCAATCCGGGTAACAAAGCAGACAGTTTTACAGCTTCACCCCGAGCTGGGGGGAGAACCTATCACACCTGGACACTCTCT
>JAQMYJ010000022.1:287650-298437 GCA_030014305.1 Clarias laeviceps | reverse complement strand
TAACCACTGCCGCTGGCGCCCCTAAAGGTCTAGCTAATTTCACGTGCCTCATTATAGAGTCTCCTATAACCAGAGCTATGACCTATGATACTGGTTATCCCTGTGTCCCCAGGGCAGCACCGTGGGGGGGCACTGTGGCGTCTGACATCAGGATGTTGGCAATGGATCCTTTGGGTGCTGTGGGTTGCAGAATGAAGCATTGGTGGGTCAGACTACTTTGTCAGGTGCATCAAAAGTGGCTCATTCGGATTGAGATCTGGGGATCTTGGAGGCCGGATCAGGGGCCTTGGTCTCTTTGCCTGCTCTGGGACACTGGGTGTTCTGGTGCCTTTCATTTTCAGTGATTTGTACTGCATTGGCTTTTCTTTGGGATTGGACTGAACAGGCTGGCCTTTGGTCTATGCAGGCATGGGTGAGCATTGGGTGCCCATGATGCTTTGACCAGTTTACTGGGATATAACTGATAATCAGATTATTCAATTCAAGTAAGTTGGAACTAGAAGTGACCAATATTAAGATTAAAAGGGGAGATTTGTAATCCATGAGCATGCTTATTTGAGCTTTAAATTTGCTATTGGAAAATAGTGCAGGAATAGGGCAGACATAGCCCTATTTACAAGAATTGCAGAAATAAAGTGGGAAAAAAATGAAGGGAACCTCATGAATGGCCTACAAGAGGTCAAATCTCAAATGAAGTCCAGATCTCACTGGATCTATGCAAAGGAGAAGGTGAACAGGACAAAGCCTCTCACACTGACACACCTGAGCTTTAAATTTGCTATTGGAAAATAGTGCAGGCATAGGGCAGACATAGCCCTATTTACAAGTATTGCAGAAATAAAGTGGGAAAAAAAATACAGTGCAACAGAAATGTGGCTTTATTGTAAAGCTAACACAGGGGGGGATGAGTTGCATAATCAGATAATTATTTTTAGGGACCTATTTTACTGCACTTTGCTGCACCATGGCTTTATAGCTGTAAGTGCTTTGCTGAATGGTTAGGACCTCGTTCACATCTGGCATGAACTTACACCAGTGATTTGAATGTGTTACTGATGATCAGATTTCATACATCATACATTGCATTTTTTTAGGGAGAAATGGCCAGTGAATCTTATCTCATAACCTGCACAGAATGCTTTGCATGTTTAAATTGCATGGTCTGCTAATGAAACATTTGGGTGAATAAGAGATGAGATGACGAATGATGCTATGAAAAGCAGCTGCTTTCATCTCAGCTGTTTAGTCTAGCAGCAGCAAGCTCTCCTGTTCAGCAAGATTTCCAAACAGTCTGGCGATGATTATGTATTTTCAGGGGAGGGCAATGATAGTCGATTAGCTAGTCCTTTGTTGCTGTCTAAGACATATTGAGATGGATTTGCTTTGGGATGTGGCCATATGCATCCCAGACCTCCAACGTGGTTTGTGTTATTAGATCACAATGCTTCTTCAAGATAGATATACCTTGCTCCCACCTGTACTTATCGCTGATCACTTGTCAGTTGATGACCCAGGATGAGGTATGAACTGGATCCAGATGTTCATGAAGGGGATAGAAGAAATTGTATCTGATGAACAGCAGTTTAGTGAGCATGTCCTGCAAAACTGATATCATGAAATTCGAATTGGTTCCAAAATGGCTTGTCCAGCTCTCTCTCTTTAATGTGTTTAGTCTCATAGCATCTCCTACTTTGATGCCACTATCTCAGCACTGCTATGTAAAAGACATTGCCCACACTTGTAGAACTGTCCTCTGAATGCCTTAGTGTCAATTCAACTAAGGTGAACACTAAGGTACTTGGAGGATTCCAACGTTTATTTATTTATCTTTTATTAATTTAATACTTTCAACATTTGACATGGTAGCAAAGCAGCTGTACACAATACGACTTGGATAACATTGGCAACATTGGCAGTGGTGGCTTCCAATGATTGGAAGATCGGCGGTTTGATCCCCAACTCCACCAGGTTGCCACTGTTGAGCCTTTGAGAAAGGCCATTAACCCTATCTGCTCCAGGGGCGCTGTATCAAGGCTAACCCTGCGCTCTGACCCCAGTTATGCTGGGATATGCAAAGAAGGAATTTCAGTGTGCTGTAATGTATATGTGACAAATAAAGGCTAACTATTTTCATGCAGGATGGTGCACCACTGCATTTTGCTCCCAAAGTGCATGTGTGGTCATTTTCCAGGACGTTAGCTAGAATGAAGGGAACCTCATGAATGGCCTACAAGAGGTCAAATCTCAAATGAAGTCCAGATCTCAGTGGAGCTATGCAAAGGAGGAGGTGAACAGGACAAAGCCTCTCACACTGGAGGACTTGGAAGCACGGATGCAGGAGGTTCTTAGCAACATCCCAAACAACTTCCTTCAGACTGTGCATTCCATCCACGGCTGTTTGAGGGAACTGGTTGACGCCACCTGTGCCTACGTTGAAATTTAAAGATTTGCTTTAATTTTACTGTGTAATGAAGTATATGCATAATTTGTTTCAATAAATTTGTATTAGAAATACGAATTTATTACCAATTTTTAATACCTAGTTACTTAGTCACCCACCCTGTACATTTTAAATTTATAAATCTATCCCTAATGAGCAGATCAGAGTTGATGGAGCATGGAAAAAAACTTCATGAGAGACAAGTGATGAAACCTTTACAGGAACAAGACTCAAAAATTAACCCACCCTCCTCTAGGTGACACCAGGTAGCGTGATTATAAATAAAAGAGACGTTCAAGCATAACTGAGCTTGGATACCATCAGGGTAGAACATTTTCTCAGAATGCCAGAGCCAAGATCAGACTGCCTGATTCACATCAGAACGTCCGGCCTCCCATGAACTCCTTTAATAACTCTTACAAACATGTGGAAATGGCTTGGAGTGATGTCAGGACTGAATGGGGGATGTAGCAATAACTTCCAGCCGAGTTCCTATAATGTACAAGTGGTGTTGGTGAATGATTGTATGTACGGTTCACACAGACACGTGTCTGTTCTGCAAGTCGTGACAAGTTATCAATCTATTTTCAGGCGTTCTGTTTGCTGAATGTTCACTGGAATGACTGCAGTGAGCTCCGAGCCACCTCGGCCTGGATCGTCATTCATGGATGTACATGAATTTGCATCATTCAAATGTTTTACTCCAGTTAAGAGACTCATCATTGTAATATGCTTGAAGTCTTCTGTAAATGTCAGTTAAATGCCTTCATTCACCAGAAATTTCTTCATGAGTTCTGGTTCTTCATGAGTGTCAGGTATTTCAATTCAATTCAGTTTAATTTTACTTATATTGTGCTTTAAGCAATGGTCACTGTCTCAAAGAAGGTTTACGGAATCAAAAGTAAACTATGGAAATCAATATGAAATGTGTGAGAAATTATGTATAAATCATAATGATCAGATTGTCCCTGATTAACAAGCCGAGGGCAACAGTGCTGAGGGAAAAACTCCCTGATATGGCAGTAGGAAGAAACCTTGAGAGGAACCAGACTCAACAGGTAACCCATCCTCATTTGGTTGATAACGGATAGTAGGGATTGATCTGCAGTCATACTGTGTGTTAGGAGGCTGGAAGTTCCATATAACAGGAAATATTGCCAAAATAAGGAATATATTGTTACTACATGATGCAGAAAAATATGTTCATGCTTTTATCACCTCTAGGTTGGGCTATTGTAACACCATACTGTCTGGATGTTCAACTAGGTGCATAACAAAAGCTTCAGTTAGTCCAGAATGCAGCAGCGAAAGAACCAAAAGATACAAGTCTAGGCTAAAATCCCATTTATTTTGCTAAGAATTTTGTGAACAGGTTTGCCTTAGGTAAAGGAGAAGATTTGGAGGACTCATGGACGTAGAGTATTATGGTGAACAGGTATGTTTGGATGCTGTCTTCTCCACTCTCATTGATCACTTAGGTCTGTCTCTTTTCTCTCTCTGTCGAGCTGCACATGGTGCTTTTGAGCTGCCAATGATCTGGGCCGATGGAGGCCCCATGTTTTCTGTTTGGGACCCAATGTGGAGACTTGGTACAGTAGTATTTTACAATGATGATAGTCTTGGTCTTGGCTGATGCAGATAGCTATTCTCTGATGATGGATAGTCTTGCTCTGACTGAAACTTACCAGCTCACTTTCCACCTGGTTTGCAGTGACAGCTGAGGGGAACCACACTAAATCTTCCGGCCTGTGATGTGGAGGTACTCATAATCTGCTTACTGGGGAACAGGTGGATTTCGGGATTTTATTACAAAGATTTCTTTGTAATGAAGAGAGCAGTGATGACTGGTCCCGGGCATGGTAACCAGGATTTCTTTTATTATTATTAAATAAATAAACTGTATTTAATTTACATAAATAATCTGTTTTATTAGTAATACGTATTCCATCTTTTCCCTTTTGAGAACATTCTGGCCTCATGCTCTATTCACTAACAATGGCTTTTGTTTATGTTCCAAAACAACCTCCTCAACTCCCACCTCACTCTAGACAATACACCCTACTGTAGGGTTACCTTACTATAGGGAATACTGCAGGGTTAATAATGAAATAGCACAGACTCTCTCATGCCAACTGCGGAGAGGAAAAAAAAAACAAAATATTTTGTAAAAAACAAACAAACAAACAAATCAACTCATTACTCACATCAACACACCAGACAATCAAATAAACCATTCCAGAGTGAGGATAATGCAGTTTATAGCAAACCATTAAGGTTCTGATTTAAATCTTTCATATTTAGTCTTGCTTTCTAAGGCATGTCGCTGATGCCTGGAGAGTTGCATTAACCCCCTACTGTGTTTATATATGTCCAATTGGACACAAATGAAAAGTGTTAAATCAGCACTGTGTGGGTGCTTTCACACTTGGTATGCTTATTTATGCTTGGTTTTAGTCCCCCTCCTGTCTCCCCTGCTGGCCAGATTTCACGTTAGTAATGCTGTTCTGTACCTGAGTACACTTATGTATTTTACATTCTTTTTAGAACATCCTTTCCCTTTCCATAAGATAAAGAAAAGTAGAAAGGTGGGGGGGAATAAGTGGCGTTGCGCACATGCGTGTCCAGAGACAATGTCCACCTGGTATGTGAGCACTCGGCTGATGAGTGATGGTGACGGGCAGAGAGGAAGAGTGGACCCGCATGGGCAGCGGCTTCTTTAGGCTCCTTAATGCAACTTTTGCAGTCGCGACATCATGCATTCTTCTTGCTCCCAAAACTCTGGACCTTGAGCTAAGCTCCACACCTCGCTTTTATAGAGCAGAGCAAGCTCGAGGTCACTTAACACTTATGTTATGACAAACCTAGTGGCCATGTACCTTCAGACACCTGCAGAAGGTGAGGCCGCGTACCTAGTGAGCTTTTGGAGTGAACATTTTATTTTTATTAAGGGCCAATAATTTTTTTTTTTTTAATAAAACTAATTTGTGCAAAAGACCCCCAAGTAAAATTTTAAGAGAGTATCTTAAAGAGGTTATCTCCCGAAGCTTTAGTAAAAGGACCTCAAGGTTGCATAGTGCTGCTTTAAAATCATATTTAACTGCATTTAAAATGTGGTTGCATAGCGGTTAGCACTGTGGCCGAGGGTTCGAGGCCTGCCTCAGGACTGTGTGCATGGAGTTTGCATGATTCCTCCAGGTACTCCGGTTTCCTCCCACAGTCCGAAGACATGCAGATTAGGTTAATTGCCATTCCCAAATTGCCTGGTGTGTGTGTGTGTGTGTGTGTGTGTGTGTGTGTGCGGGGGGGGGGGGGGTATTTATTGGCACCCTGATCTGTCTTGCATCCAAAGTCTCCTAGGACATTCTCCAGGTTTCTCCCATGACCCCTGTACTGGACAAGTGGTATAGAATATAAATGCAGATATGCACCTTAATATTTATTGTTATCACTTTAAAAGTTTGATGTTCTTATGTAACTCTGGTCATTAATTTCACTGTCTGCAGATAAAGCATAAAATCTTTTGAAGATTTAAAATGTTGGGTTTATCAGCATTAGCTTCTGGGATCTGTCTGAATCGTTACGTGTTCAGGAGCACTTTACAGATCCATTTGAGAGGGCAGATAGAATCGCCGGCTGCACAAGCTGTGTGTGTGTGTTTCTTGCTTAATAATTAATGTGTGGTTAGCCTTGCTGTAGCACTAGCGGCAAAGCTCAGTAAAAAAGTGGATTTGATTTGCTGTTGTGGATCGTAGAGGGAGTCAGACACATTTACTGTAGAAACACACACACACACACACACACACAGTGAGTGATGCATGAGAGAGTGTGTTAAGAGTGGCGGCTGGCTGGCTGTAACCCTAATGCAATTTCTCATTGAAAAACGGCGACAATAACAGCAGTGCACACTCAATGAACTCACGCCTGACTTACAGTCATGAACATACGATAAAAAAAAACAATAAAGGCAATAAAACCACGAGGAGTAATAAAGGTCCCAAAGACAAATGGACTGTTAGGCCTGTGATTAGACACTGAATATCAAAAGGAATATACTTAGAGACTTGGGTGTTCAATTTAATTTAATTCAATTCCACAATGCTTTACCAGCAAAAATATAACAAATCACATCACTGTCAAAGCAGCTAAATAAGAAAACACATGCCTAGCAACATCTGTGCATATGTAGCTCTGTCTCATACACACACACACACACACACACACACACACACACAAAGTAACTAAGCACTCTAGAATGTCGCTGATCTACTAACAGTCCCTATGGAGGATCTCATCTTACCCATGAGTGATGTAACATGTCCAGTTAGCATTTTTACATTTGTATTTTTTGTAAATTTCCCTGCACTGAACATAAAGCTAGGGGTGGGGAGAAGGGGAGCTGCTTACATTTCCATTGTCGCTGGTCCATTGAGCTCAATTCAGCTAAATAAATTACATAAATTAGCATGAATGGATAAACAATAAAAACTATCTGCTACAGAAGCTGAGCTGGATGACGGATCATGTATTTGACCCTCCAGTGGCCACGGACGTGCCGTCTTCTCAACCGCACTTCATCAGCATCATTTACTACACAGACAATGTCATCTAACACACAGACCTCTCGCTGAAAGATTCCTCTTTTCTACTAAGACTTCAGGCAAGACTTAAGCCCATTGAAACTATTCCTCAACATTCTTACTGAAATTCGGGACAAAGTCATTCCAATATGGCACTAATTTATTGGTTAAAAGTCAAATAAAGTGGTGCCACTCATTCTCTCCCACATTCCTTCTTTCACCCAAGTCTCAAGCTTTACTTTTCCATATCTCTAAGTCTATCTGGGAGAAGTTAGCCTGATACAGGAGCTCAGGAAAAGCTTGTGAGATACAGGGTTCTGTAACGACTCACAAGATTCATGCCTTGCGAATGATTCCCAAGATACAGGGCCTTGAAAAATACTCGCCATGACAAACGAGTTTGGAAAAGTTCTTGTCAAGATACACGGCCTCAGTTTGCCTTTTGTAAGATACAGGGTCTCATACAAGACTTAAGTTTATAGAACCTTGGAGTTCAAAACCTCAAAAATACAAAATACAAAACCTCAGTAGTGACTCAAAAGATACAGGATTTCAGAAAGAGGAAAGCAAAACACACGAGCTCAGAAAAGACGAATCATTATACAAGGTCTTGGAGGAGACGTGTCAAGATACAGGGCTTCAGAATGTTACTTTTGTAGATACAGATATATATGTCTCATAAAAGACTTGAATTTGCTGAACCTTTAACTATGGATTACAATGTACAAGAGCTCAGTAGTAGGGCTGCATTATTTGATCAATTATCTGATTGATTATTTTGACACTAATTGAGATTAGGATTTAAACTGTAATATGTAACTATTAAATGTACCGTGTTGCAATCACCCGCATTTCTCTAAACTAACAGCTAATAACTGGACAAAATCTCATCAAGATGTTTTTAAATATGATATTAGTTTATCACCTCAAAAATGAACGAATACTTAATAAATAATTAACTCTACTCTGAATTCCTGACGGTGTGTACATCACCTGGAATGAATTCCAGCACGATTTTGATATGTAGCATTATCAAATTAAAATTTGATCATCATTTTAATGTGTTTTTATCTGCTTCTTTAACAGACTCCAGGTGAAACTCAATGTCTGCTGAATGACTCTAAACAGACGTTTAAAGGACAGATGAAGACAGATTTGAAGTGAACACATGATTGCTCTAGAATCAACTACAGATTCAGGTGTCTCGCAGGTGGTGCTGTTCCCTTCGAGTATTTACACGTAACAGAGGGTCAGATAGCTGTGAGTGTGTGTGTGTGTGTGTGATAGGATCGCACACCTAGCCAGATGCTTTGATCCACAGATTCTAGACAGATAGATTCTCGAAAACGACCTTCTCTTCCTGTCTTTCTCTCTGTAGCGGTCTCTCTTACAGTCTCTCTCTGTTTGTCTCTCTCTCCCTCTCTGTCTCACTTTTCCATTGATTTCAGATCTCAGTTCTAACGAATTGCCTGCCTTTGCAACCACACACACACACCGGTCTGTTAATTCATGCCTTATGAGTGTGTACCTGACAGCATGATGTATTATTGATCATAGAGCTTATTAATGTTGATTTTTGTGTCTTGTGACATTTACAATCGCTGTTACTTTCCTCTTCAGTGTGACTCGCTGACATTTCATCTCTCATTTAAACGTGAAAATTCATTCAGGTCTGATTAAAACACACACACAAACACAACAAAAAATCCACACTGTGTGGATTTATGGAATAATGCACTGTAGAGCTGGAGAGAGAACATCACTCTGCGCTTATTAACCCTGAAAAGCTTTATGTGTCTGGAGAACCTTAAAGTATTTACAGGTTTCCTCTCATGGTGCAACTCCTTTTATAAGTGAGGAACCCTATCAAGACATGGAGTTCTGGCCAGATAACTATTTATAGAGGCTTTAAGGAACTTGTGTTATCTCTGTAGTCATCACCATAGTAACAGCTATTTGTACTTTCTCACATTTGTATTGTTGATTGTTTTTTTGTACAGTGTCCTTGAGTGTTTTGAAAGGCGCTTATAAATAAAATGTATTATTATTATTATTACAAGCTTCACCTGAAACACTAACATGATGTTATCTTCCTTTCTGTTTTATAAGTTTTTATTATAAATTATACAACAGTTAGTTCTGAGCGAGTAATCTGATTGGACGAGAGATGTTATTCCATGAGTCCTGATAACGGACAGTAACAGCACTGTGATGTGTAACTCTCTGTATGAGTGGGCGTGTCCCAGGTGTTGTCCAGTGGTTAATGAGACTAACTGTGTGTCTCAGTGTGGGTGAGAGTCGGTCTGTACGGTCCGCAGTACTGAGGAGAGAGCAGCTGTCTGACTAAACCCACATTCACACCCAGTCACAGAAACACTTTCAGTAACAACACACATCTGATAACGTTATGGTGTCTTTCAACCCCAGAAACCAGCCATACTGATATTCCTTCTCATGAACTTATTTTACTTTAATCCAAAAACACAGGCCAAATCTGAGTTTAGTAAATTCACCACAATCTCAGGTCAGAACTTAAAGTTGCAGGTCCAAACGCCCCCATGTGTTCTTGTTAAAGATTGTATTAGTGCTATTCTGTCCTATACTACTGTTTTTTTCATGAGATATTATTGTAAAAGAAATATAATACTACAAAACTTTACCAGTTTATATGTTGAACTTATTTAGAAATATTATTATATTATTATATTTATATTCAATTATTATTCTATTTAAAAATAAAAATGTTAACATGCAAAAATGTTTTATATATATATATATATATATATATATATATATATATATATTGTGTTGATTACATGGTTTATTCTACAATTTGGATCAACTGTTGGTGGTTTGTTAGACCGAATTTAATTTGAATAACTGTAATCACATTTAGAGCACGTTTACGGTATATGGCATGTCACCTGCATGATTTTTATTTATTTGTGTACAATTTACATTTTTACAAATTTACACTTGACGCCAAATGACGCCACAGTTTGGTTTTTGCAATTGCCAAAATATGAAAGCACATTCTGGTATTATAGTCACAGATAAACACACACACACACACACACACACACATTTTCCTCCTACATGTAACAATATAAATGATTATTACCTGTTAATGGCTGTATAATTTGCCTCCTCGGCATGCCCGTGTGTGAGCCCCGCTGCTCTCAGCCAATCAGGATCATCGTTTCAGTGTGTTGTTCGTGATGAAACATGGCATGTGGTTTGAGAAACAGAAGTTGTGAAAGGGTTTAATAAGGAGTGGAGTGAGATGTGTGGGTCGATAGTGTATCTCACCTCACCCCCGCCCACCCCCCTACCCCCACCCCCTCTTTATTCCACATTGGGCAGAAAAGTGACGTAATTTACTGATTAAAACGAGGGGAAGTGACAGCGCTCAGTCGGCTGCAGGAAGATGAATGAGTGCAGCTGAGGAAGGAGGACGTCTCTGATATCGATCAGCTCAGCGACACGGATTCGTCCTGCCAGCAGTGTGACACATCAGCCACACTCAGATTCCCATTACACATCACCTTGGCTTAGACACCTCAGAAATGTTTAAGAGCCTCACTAGACACACACAAACACACACACATATAAGCAACTACTCCAAAACATAAAGCATGATATTAAAATGTTGTGTTTTTTAACCAACAATAAAACCGTGTGTTAAACAGATCTGGAGCAGATCTGGGGGACTCATGGACGTAGAGTATTAGGTGAACTGGTATGTTTAGATGTTTAGTCTTCCCCACTCT
>JAQMYJ010000022.1:252442-263827 GCA_030014305.1 Clarias laeviceps | reverse complement strand
TGAGAGAGAGAGAGAGAGCCTGTGTGTGTGTGTGTGTGTGTGTGTGTGTGAGAGAGAGAGAGACTGTGTGTGTGTGTGTGTGTGTGTGTGTGTGTGTGTGTGTGTGCTTCAGTGAACGCTGCGGTGAAGAGTGAATCTATCGCTCGCTGCTTCTACAGTTCCACTGAGTCAGCCACTGTTTCGTCTCAGCCTACCAGCCTACACACACACACACACACACACACACACACACACACACACACACACTTCCTCTATCACTCTCTCTCCTCAGCATCAGGTTCAAGTCTCTATCTGATGTGTTTCATTCAGTTTAATGAGTGCAGTTACATTATTATGCAGGAAGTGACATCGAGAGAGACAGGAAACAGGAACAGAGAAACGACCTGCAAAACACAGAGAGAGAGAGAGAGAGAGAGAGAGTAAATGAAGAAATAAAAGATGGAGGGAAGGAATAAGAGAATAAAAGAAGGGAACCAGGATGGAAGAGGGAATAAATAAAGAGTGAAAGGAGAAAAGGAAGGGAAAATAAAGGACAATGGAAAAATTATGGAAAGTTTAGTTTTGTCACAAAATAAAGGAGACGAGTAAGAAAAATAAACTAAACTACAGACAGAGAGGGGGGTGTAATGTGGTGTAATGTGGTGTAATGTGCAATTTTTAAATTTACCCATCCAATTAAATATTATAGAGCATCATAGACAAACTGAGAGACTCAGAGAGTGAGACAGAGTTTAGACAAACTGAGACAAACACAGTGGGCCAGACAGAGGATGAGGCAGATTTTGAGTAGGACAGAGTGAGTAAGACAAAGTGATAGGGTGAGGCAGAGGGCGAGACAGACAGTGAGGTCTTAAAACGGAGTGAATTGAGTGAGACAGAGTGAGAGGGTTAGACAGAGAGTGAAAGGGTTAGACAGACAGTGAGAGGGTTAGACAGACAGTGAGAGGGCAAAAGAGACAAAGACTAGACAAAGAATGAGACAGAAGATGAGAGCATGAGATAGATAGTAGGGGCAGACACTGAGAGGATTAGACAGAGAGTGAGACATTGTAAAACAGTGGGCTAGAAAGTGAGAGTGAAAAAACAGAGAAGTGAGACAGAGTGTGTAGCAAACAATGAGACAGACAGAAGATGAGAGAGACAGTGAAAGTGTGAGCCAAAGTGTGAGACAGAGGGGTCAGGGAATGAGGCATAGAATGAGGCTGAATGAAAGGGTGATGCATAAATGGTTAGGGAATGAGACACAGAGTGAGACTGATAGTAAAAGAGTGAGACAGAAATGGTTATAGACTGAGACAGAGAGTGAGACAGATCATGAGATGGTAAGGCAGTGAGAGAGAGAGACAGAGAGTGAGACATAGTGGGCTAGACATTGAGAGTGAGAAAAATGGATAGAGTGACTGAGAAGAAAACACAAAGAGAGAGAAAGAGAAAAACCCCAATCTGTCAGTGAGCATGTCGCGCTGCTGCTGGAGGAGTGAAATCCCTCGTTCCTCCTCCTCTTTTCCACTTTGAGAGAAGTGATAACGCCTCGTAACTAAGCAACTGAGTTTCTGAATCAATTCTAAATGGAGTACAGTAGAGCGGAAAGAAAGATGGAGAGAGAGCGGGAGAGAGCGGGAGGGAGAGGGAGAGAGCGGGAGAGAGCGGGAGAGAGATAGAAGGATGGACTTCCATCAGCAGCAATTTGGTTAATAAGTATTTAAAACACTTTCAGGATCACGAACAATAAACAAACAAAAAGATAAATGAGATAATAAGATATTTATTAAGAGTGTGTTTGAGCTGCAGCTCGTCTCACAGGTTTACTCAAACAACTCAGCAATATAACAAATATGCCTGTAATCAGTTCAGTTCTCTCTCTTTATTTCTGGACAACACCATGTCCTCCGAGGTGTCACGCACCTGTCTCATGATTGGATGAAGCTGTCAAGCTGACTGTTATTAATTTGCACTTGTTTACTTTTTTAGTGTTTAAATTCCTAAATCTTACCCTCTTTTGCCTCACGGTTGCTCTCATTTTCCTTCATGTTGTTCCATCTTCTCCGAGCTGTAGCAGTACTTTTCTCCCATGATGCTCTTCTCTCATTTCTCTGCCTGCATCGTCTGGTTCAGAGTTTAGATCTGTCAGAACAGTGCAGCTTTTGACAGAAAGTGCTTGTTTAAGAGAAACTCAGTGTTTTCCTCTTGGACTTTTGTCTTCTGCTCTGTGTTCAGATGAAAAGAAGCTAAACAAAGACACGTCTCCTTGCACTCCAGAAACTACACTACCTCACAAAAGTTACACGATTCGCCAGACCTTATGGTTTAAATGTTTTTTTTTTGGTTTAAATTTTTTGATCTGTTCCAGTTCCAGAAAAAGAAAAATATGTCACATTGTCTTCTCCCGTTGCTCGATGCTGTGTTGTTTTTCTTATCACTGTACCTGACCTATTTTAGTGTGAGAAATCCTTTCTATAGTAGCGGCTCTTTCACAGGGGAGTGTGCGCCACATAGACAGTGAACAGTGAAACTGTGTGTATTCATGGTGATGTGATCTATAAGAAGATGTTTATGTAACATGTATTAAAGGAGTCTCCAGTGTCAGTACCTTGTAACAATCAGAATGTACTGACATCTTAGTGAAAGAGGAGATTAAAATTTGCATTTATTTGCATCTATTGTCACAGATGAATCAGTGACGGGCTTGCACTTAAATCTTTCTTTGCCCCACACGCACTCACTTGGCCTCCTCTTCAGAAGATTTGTGAAGGGACAGGGCCACTTGATTGGACACGGCTGGTGAGAGATAATTATTAATTTTAAAAGGAAGGTGTGATTTTAGCTCAGGATCTGGAGTTCGGGAGCGAGAATGTGTGGTGGATGCTAAAAGCAAAAGTGCCATGTCAGTGGGGTGATGCCATGCACCCCAGAGACTTCAAAGGCGGGCAGACTTAATACCGCACAAGAGACAGTGCCTAAAGGACAATGTTGTTATCTGAGATGAAAAGGCCGCTGCATTCAGCATTATGACCCCCAATCTCAGCTGGAATCGTTGCTGCAGTTACTGGTTGGCCACAACTGCGAGAGCCACCTTGCGGAGCCCCCTGCCTGTACCCACATTTGCACACCTTAACATTTGTCCTCCTTTCTTTCCTTCCTCCCTCCTTATAATTCCTTCCTTTCCTGATTTTTCCAATAAAATTACCCTTTTCCCATAAAATCGTGCCCCGAGTCTGTCTATCTATCTATCTATCTATCTATCTATCTATCTATCTATCTAAGTTTTGGGTTCCCATTGTGCCACCTCTGGCCATGTGCTGTGGTATCTGGCACAAGTGGATCCTTAGGGTGCTGTGGGTTGGAGGTGGGGCCTCAGACTTGTTTGTCCAGCGCATCCCATGGGGCTTGATCGGATTGGGATCTGAGGACCCTGGAGACCAAGTGGGACCAGTGTGCAGTGGGCAATGATAAACTTTCTGTTGTGTTTATCATTGACTTTTTTTTTTTTTTGCTGCATTTGCTTTTCTGTGAGATAGGACCAGACAGACAGGTCTTTGGTTCCCTTGGGCATGCGTGAGACTTGGGTGCTGGTGATCCTGTCTCCAGTTTACTGGGGCATAACTAATAATCAATGTCAATGTGTAAATGTTTATTTGGTGTTCACTTTATGGCTGATTGATGTATGGATAAAGCACGCAGTCGCACCTTTTACCACAAGAGGCAGTTGACTACTTTGTCTTCTTCTCTTCACAAACAGAGCAGAAACTAATGGAGAAGAGTACACTACTATGACCAGATTAAAACACCACACAATACTTCAGTAAAAATGCTGAACAGGCCATGCGCTCAAATTCAGTATGACCCAGCTGTCTAAGTTACAGAATCAATATGAAATAAAAAAGCTGAAGCTCTTCAGCAGTCCAGGGATTTAAATTCATAATCCACAAATCACTCGGTCACGAGCTTCACCTCAGAGCCACCGCTGCTCCTGCGGTTATTTAATATCCAATTAAGTGAAGAATTGAAAATCACACACACACACACACACACACACAGTCCTCACAGTCATGAACTGTTGAATAAATTAATAAAGTAAAGGAAGAAAGGACAGTGCTATATTTGGGATATTTTTTTTTCATGAAATAAAGCAATATGAAGGTTAAAGGAGCAACATGTGTGAGCTGAAGAGCAAAAAATAAATGCAAGAAAAGTATACACAAGAACATGAGACAAAAAATAGAACAAGGTGGGGAAAAATAGGCACAAAGAGAACAGAGCATTGTGGGAGGAATGCTGGATATAATCATGATATTTTTTTATTGTCATTTAAGTTTTAGGATTAAAGTAAGTTAACACTGAGTAATGGGTGATGTTACACATATTACCTTCATATTCATCAACTTCTTATTCCAAACAATTATCGAGGTATTAAATACAGAGGAACCATGTGTTGCGACTAACTCGGTCTAAAACGCTTTGCAAGACGAGCAAAGTTTTTAAATATATTTTAATTTGTTAAATGAGTGAGGTCTTGGCTACTGTAGTACAGATTAATTTGTTTTATTTTTTACTTTATAATATATATATATATAAATTATTTGTATATGAATATTTTTGGGTTGTGGAATGAATCATCAGAGTTTCTATTATTTCATACAGGGGAAATTTACTTTGATATACAAGCACGCTTCTGGAATGAATTATGCTCGCAATGCAAGGTTTAACTGTATATATTTGTTCAGTTTTGGGAAAGAAATATCCTAAGGAACTAGGTCTAAACTGCTGTGAGTTATGTAAAGTAATAATTTTATATAACAGCTTCTCCTGAGTGTTTTTTCTTCTTACACCACAAAAAAAAACATTTACAAATCTTTATTTACTATTTATTTAATAATCTGTTCAATAGTTACATGTTGATGTAAACACTTGATAATTTCTCTCTTGTTGGAATGAATATATTCTTTCTGAGCATGTTTGCCCCATGTGGGGGTAACGCTAGGTGATGTGATGAGCTTCCTGGAGGGAAATCTAGCTTTCGTTCCTGATCAGCAAACTCCAATAACAAAAACCTCTCTCCCTGCAGTTTTTGTTCTTTCACCCACTGAGTCTCTGGCTGAGGAAGGAGCTCTGATTGATTCACATTTCACACACAGTAAAGAATCGAACCAATCATAAATGAGACTGAATTCTTATAAACAATCATAACTTGGGAATCAGAAGGTGGGATTTGTAGGAAAAGATGTGATTCCTGACCAAACCTCAAAGATGAGAGGGAAAATATCTTCTTCAGTTATATTTGCAGCAGATTTAACAGATTTAAAAATGAAGTTATATTCTTACATATTTTTATGATGGGCGCAAATAAACACATTTTATCAGATCAGCATCCAGTGTGAGTGCGTCACTCATAGGCAACACGCGTGGGGACACCCTTCTGCCATCTAGAAGTGGACAGGACCACAGCAGACTGACATCGTGAGTTTCAAGGTGTTCCTAATAAAGTGGACATAGACCTAAACTCTCCTGTCTCTCTGGGTAAGATACTCTTGAAAAGTTGTCATTGCTAACACGGTGTTAAAAGGACCTCAGTGTTGCTGTTGCAGCTCTAATACATTATGGACATAATTCAATAATAAAATAATAATAATAAAAAAAAAAACAATAATAAAATCTTCTTCATGGATCAGAAATAGAGCTGTACTGTGTGTATCTGATACTATTACACATCCTCACAGAGAAGCGCAAGAGTGTCTTATTATCAGCACAATTGCCACAGCAACTACAAAGGTGGATGATAAAAATACTCAGCGAGTGCAGTACAAAGTACACAGCTCTGAGCCGAGAGAGAGAAAGAGAAATCAAGCTGAGTGACATGTCAGCGCGCAAACGCTTTCAGCTCAGGGACGGCTTTAGCATTTTTAATCACATTTATGGAGTTAAATGAAAATAAAAATCTACAAATGTTAATGTTGTCCTGCTAAAATTTATCATGCAGCTCCATAAGCTAAATAATAAGAAGTATATATAATAATATGTATAAAACGATAAATAAAACAACAATCATTTAATCTTCACTATATTTACCTGTAATATCCTGTAAGTAAGTAGCTGTTGGACTGTAAATTAATAAATGATTTCATTTAACCAGCTCATAAAAAATAATAATACCAGAATTAGTTACGAGAGCATGATATCTTTACTAATGAAGTCTCTGCAAAGTTACGCATGTTAAAATGTAACTTTAGATCAGAGAGTGGGTTTAACATGGAGCTGGAGTCTGGCCGTGGTCAGAGTACAACTCTTATTGATGAAATGTTTATCCTTTTAAGTCCAAACTCTGAGTAAGTAAATCCTATAAGCCTGGGATAAAGTACAGTTTAAAGCGGCTTTTTTGTGCTAAAAGAAATCTATAAGCTAATGATCAACTCTATGCGCTAACATAGCTAACATGTACACGCTTTATTTGTACATAAAGATAGATAGATAGATAGATAGATAGATAGATAGATACACTATATCGCCAAAAGTATTCACTACCCTGCCTTCACCTGCATATGAACTTGAGTAACATTCAATTCTTAATTCATAGGGTTTAATATGATGTTGGCCCCGCCCCTTTGCAGCTATAACAGCTCCAACTCTTCTGTGAAGGCTTTCCACAAGGTTTAGGAGTGTGTTTATAGGAATTTTTGACCGTTCTTCCAGAAGTGCATCTGTGAGATCAAACCATGATGTTGGACGAGAAGGCCTGGCTCACAGTCTCCGCCCCTAATTTATCACAAAGGTGTTCTATCAGGTTGAGGTCAGGACTCTGTGCAGTCAGTCAAGTTATTTTACACCAAAATTGCTCGTCCATGTCTTTATGGACCTTGCTTTGTGCACTGGTGCACAGTCATGTAGGAACAGGAAGGGGCCATCCCCAAACTGTTCCCACAAATTTGGGAGCATGAAATTGTCAAAAATGTCTCGGTATGCTAAGCATTAAGAGGCCGAGCCCAACTCCTGTTTTTTTTAGCATGATGGCACATCTCATGTGCTTGGACATTGCTAACAGCCCATATTACTATTAATATAATAAGTAGATCTAAAGGCCTTATCAGATCATACTTAAAGTAATAAGAATAAAAATAAATAAATAAATAAAATCCTATTATGCTTCAATTTCATTCAGGCTAGACTGATCTGGTACTGTATATTCATACCTGTTTAAGGTCCCTTTTATTTTATAAAGAAGCCCTATGTGCTAATGCAGCTCATATCTGCATGCTGCTAGATGTGGGTCTTGTTTTCTACCCTGAGCAGACTATGATTAATGCTTAGCTAGGCTAATATCGAGTTATTGTCTCTAACCAAATCAAACATATCCAGAGAACCCCCTTCGCAGCAGAAACTGAAATTCATCAGAACGTTCAGCTTTAATTCATCATGTTCTTTTATCTTGCCGTGTTCTGGATGATCAGGAAAACAGCACACACATATGCTAATGTGCAGCTCAAACACTTCCAGCATTACACAATGTGACAACGACCTGATTGGAACGAGCAGATACGAGCGGTGCAGTGCTGAGAGAGACGAGAACATAGAACAAAGAGATCAACTTGGAGGAAACATGGCAAAGAGGAAAAGGTGTTCAAGTGTTATTAGCATCATGATGTATAAAATCTGTTAGCGTGCACAGTATCCCCAAGTGTTTTATTCCTCTTATTATAAAAACAATCTACCAATGAGTCCACTTTTTGTTTTGTTATTTCAGGAGCTAATATAGCAATGATAACTTCTAAGTAGATTGAGCAGCGCATGAACATAAACCTGCACTGAATTAATCACCTCCTCCAGACCAATCAGAATGCAGAATTCAGTAGCAGCATGCTGTAAAGTGTAGTATCAGAACTCCAGTGTGTTTATTTAAATGAAGAGAACACCTTCTGCACTATAAAAGCAGACTGCCAGAATCTCACACTCCCACAATGTTTGTATTGCTTTGTTGTCTTGCAGTGTTGTGAACACATACTGATAAGTGTTACACACACACACACACACACACGCACACACACACACACAAAAACACGTAGTGTAAAAACAGGACTGTTCAATGTGTTACTTTTTGTGTGTGTGTTTAACTCTCCACATCTATTAAATTGCCGTCAATCAGTCTTTTTATCACCACCAACACCATCACTACTACTATTAATAATGAAGAACTGCTTACAGTGGCACAGTGGTGTACTGTAAGCACACCACTGTGCCACTGTGTAGCAGTGTGGTTGTGTACCTCCATGGTCAGGGGTTCGAGTCCTGCTCTGTAGAGTTTGCACATACACACAACTCTGAGCTGAGCTTTTTTGTTTTGCCCTGCAATGGATTGGCACCGGTGGTGTAGTGGTTAGCACTGTCGCCTTGCACCTCCAGGGTCCAGGTTCGATTCCAAACTCTGTGTGCAGGTTTCCTCCGTGTGCTCCGGTTTCCTCCCACGGTCCAAAGATATGCAGGTTAGGCTAATTGGCATTCCCAATTTGCCCATAGTGTGTGAGTGTGTGTCTGTGTGTACCCTGTGATGGATTGGCACCCTGTCCTGGGACCCCGCAGTACAAATAAGCCATAAGCATCCTGGGATAGGCTCCAGGCCCCCGCAACCCTGAATACAGAATAAAGTGGTATAGAAGATGAGTGAGTGAGTGGATGGATTGGCACCTCATCCAGGGATGCCAATGCGCAAGAACTTTTTTCTATTTTTGCTGCTACTTCATTAAGAAATGTTCATTATCTTTTACAGTATTTTTCATCTCACAGACAATTTATTTGCACTGTTTAAACTCACGAAGTTCTTAGATAGGTTTGTTAGTTTCTGGTGTTCATTTGTTCCATCTAAGCTAGTCAGCTAATTAGTTGTCTTAGTTAACTAGTTAGTGTTGTTAATTTATGTTCTGTGTAGCACCTTGCTCCTGGAGGAACATTGTTTAGTTTCACTGTACACTGTGTACTGAACTGTATATGGTTGAAATGACAATAAAAGCCTACTGGACTTGACTTGACATGTACCCCTAGTGTCCTGAGACCCCTGGCATAGGCTCCTGACCTCCAGTGACTCTGTTCAGGATAATGAGTACAAGGTGAATTAATATAAGACAAACCATGCATCAACTGCGACAAAGTGGATTTTCAAAGAGTATATGTGAGTGGGGTTCAAAGATGGCACAAATGCATGGTTTGTGATGGAGACTATGTTAAGTTGTGGCATGGTATAGTGGCAGAGTTTCTCTAGCAACATGTGTAATTTGAACCAACTATTTCAGGTAATAATAAAGTTATGTACACTTTTGCTGTACTTTGGGTTCAGCCTTTATTTATGGTCTGAGGTTGGAAAGGGTAATTTATTAAGAATGTGCAAGTGCATGTCTGGTTGGCAGTGCCCCACTGGCATGCGGGCACAGGCTGGTGAGCGGTGGACAGCAGGCAGAGTGGCAGCATGGGCCTGCGTGGACAGCAGCTCCTGCCTCTGTCTGCTTGCGCTGACTCTGCCCTCGGCGGATGGTCAGACTGGCCCCTCCCAGCTCTCTCTGTGGGCGCGGCCTCAGATGGGAGTCCTCTCTGATGTCCGGTGGCTGGGCGGCGTTCCCCTGGTTGGGAACAGGGGCTGTGACGTGATCCTTCTTGCGGCCTTTTCCTCTTCGGCAGCAGGGTCACCATAATCCGGCTCCATTGTAAGATCCAAAAGAGCCGTGGGAGCTCCAGCAGTGAGCTCGCGGCTGTCCTCGTCGCTGCGATCAAAGGCGTACTCGCCTCTTTAAAGTCTCTGGGACACTCGCTTGCTGCTCTTCCGCGTTCTGTGTGTACGCGTCACACTCATACCGCATAGTAAAGTCCAGTCTCCCAACAGACCCAGAGCTACACTCCTCGCGGGGAAAAGCCCGGGACCATTAGCGGCAATGCCTCACCAGCCGTGCCTAATTCCATGGCCCCACTTCTTCGCACACCTGCAGATAGGGGAGGCCGCCTATCTAGTGAGCGAGGAGTGAGCGAGGAGCGATACTGATTTGGGCGCACACCAATCACAGGCGCACGCCGTGATTCTAGCAAGATCTATAGTCTGGTTAAGTTGTGCGCAAACAAAAATATGATACTTAACACCACAAAGCCAAGAAGATAATGAGAGACCCAGGAAGACCACCTATTTTCCCACAACATCAATTCATAAGAGTTGAAGAGTGTCAACAACATAAAATTTCTACGAGAACATTGTCATGGAGTCCCTTTACACCTTCCACATCCATCAAGGATAAGAATAGTACTTTCCTCCTTGATGCCCACATCTCACCTTCCTGCCTATGTGACGATGGCGTCAACACTGTCGGCACTAGATTTCAGGAGGCAAAGCGCTATGAGGAAGCATTTGTGAGGTTTCTTCCCCGCCGTGCTCAAGAGTCGGACCGTCAGCCACTCGGTCCCAACCAGGTCTGGTTCCTTTGAGGCGAGAAGCATAAAACGTCGAGCACCCTTGTAGGGACTCGGGTACGCCTCGCCGCGCTTCACATTTTGCCTCAAGGAGACCAGACCTGAGGAGCATCATCCTCCAAAAAGAGGTCCTGAGGCTGGTGCACCCAGGACCATGGGGGTGTCTCCCCTCAGGGAGGGATGCATAGTATTCCAACAGAGAATAACAACTCCTTCCTGGCACACTCAGGAGGTCATTGCCCAATCTCCAGCACCACTGGTTATTCGGGGAACAGTGTTCTCCAGTGAAATGTTAGGTGTTCGGTTGCCTCCTGCCATGTTTCAGGACGCCGAACATCTAACACCCAACCCACCCCCCCCCCTGGACCTCAAGACGAAGTATCAAAATTTGTGCCCCTTTCAGCGAAATTGGCAGCGTGGAAAATACTGCCAAGTATATCTCCTTGGGTTCAAAGGACCGTAGAGTATTCAGTTTGCACATCGTCCTCCGCTTTTCAACAGTGTGGTCTCCACTCACGTGAAACCGAAATGAGCGCATTTGTTGACACAAGAATTGCAGACTTTGCTGGAAATAGGGGTCATAGAACATGTTTCCCTGCCAGACAGACAGTCACGCTACTACAGCTGGTATTTCTTGATTCCCAAGGAAAACGAGGGGTTTCGTCCTTGCGGGTGGAACTGCTATTTCAGAACATACAAGTTCAAAATGTTGACGGTCAAGATGACTCTGAATCCTCCTGCTTCCCTGTGGCCCAGACTGCGTCTTTACGCAATTCCTCCAATAGCACTGCTCCCCGGAGTCCTAGCGAAGGTCCGTCATCAGGGACTTCGCCTCTTATTGATAGCGCCCCATTGGCCGACCAGAATATGGCCACCATTTCGGCTTACCATGTTCTGATTGATGGGGTTTCTGTGGGAAAGCACCCGTTAGTTGCCCGCTTTATTCGTGGA
>JAQMYJ010000022.1:89051-104209 GCA_030014305.1 Clarias laeviceps | reverse complement strand
ATACACACATGCTTCACAACTGGCAACACAGAAAGATGTTCCCATAGCGTTTTCACGCAGCATCGAGTGTAGCTTTTGAAAGGGAACTAAAAATAAAAATAATTAAAAAAAAAACATGATGGACCTTTTAATGCAAATACTAATGATAAAGGTTAGTATTTCGGAGTGCAAGTCATTTCTGGCTTGCCTATTGTTTCATTCCCAGAAGTAAAAGCAGCAGTTCTAGCACTTATGGCTGCCTGGAAAATGCTATTAATTCACCGTTTCTGATTGAGATAAACCCACACTTTTAATCAGAGCAGCCTTCTACCATAGACAGTGTTTGGATCAGCAACATCACTCTCTGCTATGAGAACTTTAAAGTCTCAGAAAGAAAGGCTCTAAGGTCAGTTAAAATAATTATCGGGGCCACACTGCAACCTATTGAAGATTTGTCACTTCCTAAGAGAAGTGTTGCCTGTTAAAGGCTAGCATCATCAGTGACTCCACCACTGCACCCTTGTTACCAACTATTTTTCTTACTACCCTTTGGTAAGATATACCATAGTCTGCAGAGTTGAACTGTTACGTTTAGCAAGAGTTTTTTTAACCAACTGCCATCAGACTGTAAAATGCAATTCACTCCTGAGTAAAAGTTGTTCCCACAGACTCATGGACAGACTCTGACTACAGTGCTAAGACTTTAGATGGTTAAACAGTTTACCTGCAATTTCTCAAGTATTTGGGCTATTTATTATTGCATTTCCACATTGGTTATTTAGGTTATCTGTGCTTCATAATTTTGTTGTGCTTTGCACATTGGTGTACAGTTGAATGACAGTAAAGTGAAATTTTGAATCTTATATCTTAAAACATCCTCTACACATTTCCTAATGAATCTCGAAACAGTCCGTGTGATTAAAACAGTCTTGAAGTCATGACTCTGATCAGTCTGATGAGCACTTATAGGTTCCTGGTTCAGTCTCTGCCTATGATCAGGCAAGAGTAGAACGGAGGAATGATCTGATCTCCAGGAAAGAAGAATAACAACGGTCAAGTGTCCAGTTTCCTCCTGTTTTCCTGTTTTGTTGGTAATATTTGGGGACTACTTGTTTTAAATCTATCTTCTATTCTACAAATCTTTGTTAAAATCTCCTGCTGTGCTAAATGAATGGTTCATTGTGACTGAGATCTGGATGATGACACACTGATAAATGTTTTATCCTTGCGCTGTGCTGACAGAAACAGGATGCGCTGAACAACCTCTATACTCAGTTCAAGGTGCAGAATGACATTCGAGTGCCCCAGCCCTCCTCCCAACAACCAGGTAAGATTACAAGATTCTGCAGCGGAGAGTGGGGACTGTTGAGATCATCAGGGTGTCTCCTCCCTTCATCATAGATATTTTCACCACATGCTGCATCCTCAAAGCCATCCTCACCCTTCACACACTCTCTTTATCCTTCTGCTGTCTGTAAAAAGTACTGAAGCATTCGGTTCAGAGTCCAACTGTGGAAGAATTTATCCAAAGCAATTATTACTCCTTAAAACGCTAACAGCACCATGCAAAAAGTTTCATAGACAAAAGTACTTTACTTTATCAAGCTCCTGCTAAAACACTGTAAGCAAAACAGCACTGTATATTTCTAACATCCACATTATTAAGCATTTCACATTTGCATTACAACATTTATTATAATTGTTTATTATAAGGTGTATTTTTACATGCTATGTCTTACTAGAACTGCATTATGCTCCACTTTGACTATTTTTCTGTGGTGTTTTTAGTAGTAACCATAGTGTCTTGTGTTGTATGTCAGTGTTGGGAGGCCTGCCATGCCAATGAGGACCCCTTCCATGCCTACACCATGGGCCATTTTTTTAAATCCAATACCATATTTGGAAATAATAATGTGTATAGGAGTCTCAGTCAGTCGTCTCTCTTCATGTCTCCTCCCTGCATCAATTCTGATTCACTTCTGGTAAGAACAAACAAACAAACCCAGGAACAGTGTTCTACATGGATGCACTAAAAGAGTGCTGATTTCTAAAATCGCTAATACGGACATCTTACACCTGAATAGCAATGGGTCCCTGATGCTCACACATCATATACAAAGAGAGAGAGAGAAAGAGAGAGAGGGAGAAAGTCAGACCAGTTGAATCTCATATAGCACAGTGGCTGAGCTGTCAAAGGAATGAAAACTTCAACTTCACTTTCAAAACCTCACCTTAAAGTACACTAACATGTAGTCCTGCTCATAATGGCAGGTAAAATAATGTCAGTTTTGTTCCCAGCATGTTTGTCATGGTGGGTTTAATCTTTGTGAAAGACGTGATGAGGGGAATTCAGAGCAAATCACAGGTGAACAAACTTGGACTGTATTAGTTTAATTGTTAGTTATATTTAAATACATGATGTTTATCTTTTTATTTATGAATTTAATTATTTATTTTTCTTAAATGTTGTTCTAAAATATTGTGTTTGTGTGTGGGTGTGTGTGTGTTTGCAAATCCTCTAACATCCCCTTGCAACCATGCATTAAAAACACTGCACATCCACTGTATATAACCCTGTGTTATTTCTGTGTAGCCTCGTGAAGTACCTTGTTGTTATATGACGCAGCATGCTCCTGGAGGAATGCTGTGTTTTTTGTTTTTCACTTCTGTACATGGTTGAAATTCCAGGCTTGAGACTTTGCTTCTCCTTCTCTTTTCCCATGGAAGACCAGAGTTGTGACCAGTTCTGACTCCACATCATAAAAATAAGCATGATTAGACTCCTTCTGTCTCTCAAGCTCAAGTCAGCTCAACAACTTTGTTCTGCAAAATCTCTTCCACACTCCTGCCTACAGTATTACAACTATAGTGACCCCTGCTGGATGCATTAGTAATAACACATCACATAGCAATATCACATCTCAAACAAGGAAAGTGTTGAAACTTATCTAATATATACTTCTGGTATTTTTTATTAACAACATACATATTAAAATATATATTTTATATGGTGTACATAATAAACTGCCTTTTTGCCATGTTTTTTTACAAATTTGTTTTAAACTGAAATAAGATGAGTGAGTTTTGCACAGAGGTGTTAAACACTCACAAAATCATTTACTGTTCCCTGGGAACCCTTGACACTTCACCCTTGTTCGTAATACCCATACAATCTTAAAATCTATATTCTTATTCTTTTTAGGAACTGAGAAACTGCTATGTTTAAAAATAAATGCAGATATTTTTCTGAGGATTTAATAAAAAAGTGAGACAGTCAGTGATGTGTTTGGAAAAGCTCATCGTAGACTCACTGCACACACACTCACACATACACACACATACACACACACACACACACACACCCACACTAAACCCACTGATCCAAACTGCGACAGAATTTAAGAGGCTTATTGAATCTCCCCGACACACACACACACACACACACACTTCTCCTGGTCCATAAACTCTGTTCGTTTTATTGCCACTGAAATCATTTTAAGTTTTACTGACTTTAACCATCAGAAAAAAAAAAACACTATATACCATAGGAGAAATTTGATGGGAAGAGAAACAAACACACACACACACACACACACACACACACACACACACCTCTTCAGTAGCTGTATGAAGAAACTCAGCAGAACATTAATAAACACTTTAAACATAGTGAGTGACAGGGTGCTGTGATGTTCCTGCTGCTGCATTGAACTTGATTATTTTCCTATAACAGCATGTCCTAAATGTTTTTCCTCTTATTCCACTGCTATTTATCAACCATAGCATTTAAATTCATTAAATAGCAATATTTTGTTCATTTTATCTGTTTACAGTTATGATCTTGAGCTTCAGCTTTTACTGCACTATACTGGTGATACATGAGCAGCATTAAGTCTAATTGCAGTTTATTTCATGTTCTAGTTCAATTAATCCCATTTGCCAACATGCCAAAAGTATTGGCTCGCCTGTATGGAAGTCCAAAGTGTTCAAAATGAAATAAATAAATAGGACATGATGAAATAAATCATTATTTCATAATAATAAGTAAATTTATATAGCAGAATGCAATATATTTTACAATAATAAGCTTTTTTTTCAAAATTTGTTCCATTATGTCACAATATCATTCTCATATTACATATCTGTGTCTTATTTATTCATAGAGTTATTTATTTCATCATGTTCTATTTATTTATTTAATTTTTAACACTTTGGAGTTCCATACGCCTGTCTTGATATGAACTTGAGTAACATCCAATTCTTAATCCATAGGATTTAATACAGTATGATGTTGGCCCTGCCCCCTTTGCAGCTATAACAGCTTCAACTCTTCTGTGAAGTTTTTCACAAGGTTTAGGAGTGTGCTTATACCAAGCAGAGAGTATAATTCAATTCAATTCAATTTTATTTGTATAGCGCTTTTAACAATTGACATAGAGTAAAGAGTATAGAGTAAAAAATCTAGTTTCTTAGAGACTACATTGCTGAGACAGTCTGATAGGACCGCCAGCATTCATGCTTTGGTCTGAGGGAGTATTTAGAAAACTCTGGAAGATTAGATTTATGCTACGTGTATGTTCTGATATGGAGAAACACCTCAGGCTAAATCCCAAATTACTCCTTTAAGACTGTACCGTCTGTGTACTTTGTATGCTTTAAATTATTCAGCAGCCCCTAAGTTACAATAAATAAATAAACAAATAAATACATTTAAAAAAAACATGCTGAAGTTGCAGTTTAGATTTAGAAATGATAACTAATAATAACAAGTACACATGTTTAAACAAATGCAAGTGAGAAATGAAAATTTGTAAAAACACCCAGTTTAGGTTCTTTTTCTCCAAGTCATGGAATCATAATATTCCTAATAATAAAGTGGAAAAACCCAGTGAGAACCGCTGACCTGATCAACTCCCTCTACTTGGAATTTTAATATAAATGAGAATTTAGTATTGATTCTGACTTTTTATTAAACGTAAAGATGATCTACTATATTTAATTTAGTATTAATATCTTAGAGACTGATTGTTACAATAGTTCCAGAAGAGTAGTCTTTTTTCTTTTTGTATTTATTAATAATTTTTTTCATGCAGGGTCTGATTTGAAATGCACCCATTTGCTATTTGTTCTCAATACTTTTAATCAGGGTTTACAGCAGAAACAAGTGTCCTTTCAGTCAACAGACAAAATGTGCTGAGTTTCCACTCAAGTCTCCTTTCAAAAGCTACACTCGATGCTGCGTGGCAATTTGGCTTATATAACCTCGGTCAGGTGACGTCATATGATTAGGTGCACCTGGACGTTATAAATAGATATGAACTGGAAACGTCTTCAGGTCTTTTTGTCTTCAAGAACCATATTGTGTGTGCGTGTGTGCAAAAATCTGTGTGTTGAATACTGCGCTGATGATGATCGCCACGATTTCTGCTTTGAATGTTTGGGGGAAGAGCACGCGATCCTCAGACTAAATCAGAGTGCTTCGCGCCCGGATCATGTTCTTTAAAGGGAAATTGCGAGCAGTGGCTCCCTTCTGGTGATCGCGTGTCGATCTGGCGGAAGCGCGTGAGACGGATTTGCTCCTTTCTCTTGCGCTCTCGCCGGATCGGGATGCTCTTGCGACTGCTTCTCAAGCACGCATCGGCGCTTCTTCTGATCGGGTGGAAGAGACCTCTTCACTTACTTCTGCTGAGGTAAAAAAAAAAAAAAAAACGCTCAAAACTAGACGACAGGTTTCTGTCGGGTGGCCGGGGGGAGGGGCCTCAGCGACGATCTCTCCCCTTCTTTGGTGACCTATTCGTATATCGTATATTCGTATGATGCAAGGGCACGGGGCTATATGATGATGTCCCAGATTGAATAGACGCTTGCGGGCTATCTCTCTCCTGGGTGCTCATCACCACTGAAAAAGCCCACTCTCCCCACCAAGCCGTGCAGACTAACATCTTCGCTAGTGGGGATGGCTTTCCAAGCAGCGGGTCAGGCTGGTGCTGCCCTGCACACCATGGCGGTCCTGCACCTGCTGAAGGACTTGAGCACTGGCGGGTCCATCGACGAAGGGGCATTTTTAGAGCTGTGGCTCAACTTCTTTGATGCCCCCATCTCGCCACTAGGTTTCGGGAGGCGAAGTGCTACAAGGAAGTGCTTGTGAGGTTTCTTTCCCGCCGTGCTCAAGAGTCGGGGCCGTCTGCCACCCAGTCCCGACCAGGTCCGGTTCCTGTGAGGAGTGAAGCATAGAAAGAGAGTGTGACGAGTCGAGCACCCCCCATAGGGACTGGGGTGCGACTCGCCGCAGTTCACAGTCTGTCTCAAGGAGACCGGACCTGAGGAGCATCATCTCCTCCAAAAAGAAGTTCAGGACCGTGGGGGTTGCCTCTCCCCCGGGGAGGGGCGCGTAAAATTCCAACAGAGAATAAGAACTCCTTCCTGGCACCCTCAGGAGGCCATTGTCCAATCTCCGCCACCACTGGTGTTTCGCGGAGCAGGGGTCTCCAGCGAAATGTTAAGTGTTCGGTCGCCTCCTGCCACGTTTCAGGACGCCGAACATCCAACACCCCCCCATCTAGCCAAAGCGTCAAAACTTTTGCCCCTTTCAGAGAACCAGGCAGTGTGGAAGCTACTGCCAAGTATATCTCCTCGGGTTCAAAGGACTGTAGAGAGAGGCTACAGAATTCAGTTTGCACATCGTCCTCCTGGTTTCAATGGAGTGGTCTCCACTTCCATGAAACTGGAACGAGCACATCTGTTGACACAATAATTGCAGACTTAGAACATGCCATAGAACATGTTTCCCTGCCAGACAGACAGTCAGGCTATTACAGCCGGTATTTCTTGGTTCCCAAGAAAGACGGGGGGTTGCGTCCAATTCTAGATCTTCATACGCTGAACCGCTATCTCAGAAAATACAAGTTCAAAATGTTGACAGTCAAGATGATTGTTCCTCAAATCCAACCAGAGGATTGGTTTGTGAGAATCGATCTGAAGGACGCATAATTTAATATAGAAATATTGCCACAACACAGAAGGTTCCTGAGGTTTGCTTTCGGGGGCCAAGCTTACCAGTATTGGATTCTAAGAGCTAGGGGATTTCATCCAAGGGCCAATCCCCTGAGGCAAATAAGTGTTACACGCCAGGGGCTCCATACCCTTTCTATGTGGTTCAGACCCCGGTTTCTGGCTTTGGGTTCCACATGATGCTAACGACAGACGCTTCCCTCATGGGTTGGGGCGCGGTCTTAGATGGCCGTCCAGCCCAAGGTATCTGGAGAGGTCATCTTCTCGCATGGCACATCAATTGCCTCAAAATGATGGCTTTATTTCAGGCCCTGAAATACTTCCTCCAGCAGTTGTGAGGCTACCATGTCCTAGTGCGGGTGGACAACACTACAGTAGTCTCTTACATAAATCGCCAGGGCGGATTGCGTTCGCGCCACTTGAACAAGCTAGAGCAGCAGATTCTGCTTTGGGCACAGGACAAGTTCTTGTCCCTCAGGGTTATTTACATTCTGGGGCATATGAATGTGGGAGCAGACTTGCTGTCCAGACAAGCTGTGACACACGGGGGATGGAAACTGTGGTCAGTAAAATCTGGGAGAGATTTTATGTAGCAGAGGTGGACCTCTTTGCCTTGCAGGACACGGCACAACGTCCCCTTTACTACTCTCTGACCCCTCCAGCTCCCCTAGGTCTGAACGCTATGGCCCACACATGGCCCAGACTGCGTCTTTATGCATTTCCTCCGATAGCTCTGCTCCCCGGAGTTCTAGCAAAGGTCCGTAAACAGGCGCTATGTCTTATTGATAGCGCCCTGTTGGCCGACCAGAGTGTGGTTCTCAGATCTAATATTTCTCCTCGACGGCTCACCATGGGCGATCCCGGTCAGGAGGGATCTTCTGTCTCAGGCGCAGGGGGCAATGTTTCATCCCAGGCCCGAGCTCTGGAACCACCAACTAAGAGATGCTGGTCTTCCAGCCAATGTAATAGAAACTATTCTAAGTGCTAGGGCTCCCTCTACTAGAAGATCTTATGCCCTCAGGTGGAATTGTTTTGAAAGTTGGTGTATGGTAAACCATGTAGACCCAGTCCACTGCCAGATTGTTTCAGTGCTGAAGTTTCTGCAGGAGAAACTGTCCTCGGGTATATGTCCTAGCACTCTCAGAATGTGGCTGCCATTTTGGCTTGCCATGTTCTGATTGATGGGGCTTCTGTGGGAAAGCACCCTTTAGTTGCCTGTTTCATTCGTGGAGCTAAACGGTTGAGGCCACCCACTAGAGCGACAGTCCCTTCATGGGATTTAGCTATTGTGCTCGAGGGTTTGGTTGATACCCCTTTCGAACCACTAGAGTCAGTGCCAGAGTGTTCCCAATAGTGTTTTCACGCAGCATCTCGTTCCCAGTAACCCGAGACATTTCAGAATTCAGTGAATTTAACATTATGTTTTAACTTTAGACATTACATTTTGTAATCACATTTATATGTGATATGTCATTTAAAAGACAAATGTTAAAAAAATGCTCTCAATAATAATAATAATAATAATAATAATAATAATAATAATCATTATTTTTTATGTTTCAAAACTCAGGTGGGAGACATAACAACTTATATATTTCTTCACTCACTTTCTCACTCACTCACTCACTCATCATCTATATTGGTTTATCCTGTATTCAGGGTTGCGGGGGCACTGGAGACGAGGTGGAGTACATCCTGAACAGGGTGCCAATCCATCACAGGGCACACACACTCATTCAGACACTACAGGCAATTTGGGAATGCCAATTAGCATAATCTTCGTGTCTTTGGACTGTGGGAGGAAACTGGAGTACCCGGAGGAAACCCACCAAGCACATGGACGGGAATCGAACCCAGAGCCTGGAGATGCAAGGGGATAGTGCTAACACCACCGTGCTGCCTCTTGTGTTTCTTATTCTTCCTAAATAATTTCTTGAAATATATTGTTGTGGTTTATAAAGCCATAGATTATTAAGTCAAAGATAGAAACAATGGCCACATCTCTTCACAAGCTTTCGAACTAAGAGAGAATTGTCTTATACTTACTAATTGTCACATACTTACTGGACATTATTTTATTTTTGTATGTGCATTTCAAAGTGGATTTAAGTCATGTTTAGTGCAAAATCTCCAAATAATCCCCAAAGTCAAGCCTATTGCATCACTACAATCATCATTAGATAGATAGATAGATAGATAGATAGATAGATATATAGATAGATAGATAGATAGATAGATAATTTATTAATCTAAAAGGAAATTCCAAAACTTGACATAATTGATCCTTTTTTTTGTGTAAGACATTCTTTTTTTGCCATGTACGTTACCATTTCTAAAAAGGTTTCAGTGCCATATCTAACATTAATAGATCCATCAATATAGATCCATAAATCCATCACAACCTCACTTACAATGAGATTTTCTAAATCTGACTATTAAAGTCCAAATTTCTCCTTAGCCCTTTCCAATAGTAAACTAGTCTTTAACTTAAGAGAAGTATGGCACCTGCTGGACAAACAATTCTACTTTTTTACAATATCACTAGTAAAGAGATGAAACAGTTGTTGTTTTTTGTTTTTTCAAAAAAGGAAAGACTCTGATGTACAGTAATTTCTTTTTTTAAATAATTTGCTGCAGGTTTCTTGCTGCTGTCAGTGTTTCAATTATACTGTTTTTTCCACTCTTTCATCATCCATTTTGCACTTTTGGATTATTTTACTGAATCTTTTATTGTCCTCTCCTGATTTTTATGTAATTTTTTAAAGTAATGTATGATAAATGGCTATCATAGCCAACATTGTGCTCATTCAGTGTGTGGAGTCATTCTTCTTGTCATTAGTAATAATTTTATCTGTGAAGGGTGTATATTAGTTAGCACTAACTCCACTAAGGAAAAGGTGCACAAGCAAAAGGGATAACTGCAGCCTTAAGAATAGTGTCAAGCAAAGCTGATTCAAGAGTTAGGGTGGAGTCAGTGCATCACACAGATGTCTTCAGGAAATGAGTTTCAACTGTTGCATTCCTAGGATCATCCACTCCTGAACCAGAGACAACATCAGAAGAATTTTACCAGGGCTAAGCAGAAAATTCAATTCAATTAAATTTTATTTGTAAGCGCTTTTAACAATTGACATTGCCGCAAAGCAGCTTTACACAATCAAAACAATTATTTTAGTTTGTATGAAATGTGAATGTGTATGAATCAAAATGATAAGTCCCTGATGAGCAAGCCGAGGACGATGGCAACAGTGGCAAAGAAAAACTCCCTGAGATGGTAATAGGAAGAAACTTTGAGAGGAACCAGACTCAACAGGGAACCCATCACCATTTGGGTGAAATGGATAGCAGAGATTGATCTGCATCATACTGTGTAAGACTGGAAGTTCAGTATAATAGGAGATTAATAATATGGAATCCAGTTTGTTATTGGAGGCTCAGGTAGACTGTAGGAAACTGCAGTTCTGAACTATCGAGTGACTGAAGTCACAAGTCCTCAGAGAACAGCTGTGTGCATCAGCCGAAGACAGGACTGTCTTCGTGGAAAAGTGGAACTGTCTCCAGCCCACACACATCCCAGGCAGACCACATGGGGCATCCATGCGACGAGATCTCCAACCCGAAGCAGGACACCAGGATGAGTCAGACAGCTCCAGAGGGCAGAGGGGGTCTGGATCACTGGCAGCTCAGGAGTGACATGTATAGCTCAGGAAAGGGAAAGAGAGAGAGAGAGATGAAGATGGAGAGAGAGAGAGAGAGTGAGAGTGAGAGGAGAAGAGACAGAAGAGGAGACAGCAGAAGAGTAGGAGAGGTGGCGATTAGGTATGGTCACAGTCACACAATGTATAAGGTGAATGTATAGTGCAGAGTGCAAGCAGGAACTCTGGCACGACTAACTATTACATCACTACTAAAAGGGAGAGCCAAAAGGAAACACAGACATGATGTGAATGTGAAGCAACCAATCACTTCACCGTCAAAAGAAAAGAACTGGATTATTGCTCAATAGTCCAAAGTCCTCTTCTTGGATGACAGTAAGTTTTGCATTTCATTTGGAAATCAAGGTCCCAGAGTCTGAAATAAGAGTGGAGCGGCACCGAATCCCAGTTGCTTAAAGTCCAGTGTGGAGTTCCCACAGTCTGTGATGATTTGGGATCTGCTGGTGTTGTTCCACAATGTTTTATCAAGTCAAAACTTGTAACATCTACCAGGTGATTTTAGAGCATTTTTAGATGTTGATTTCCTTTTCCAGCAGGACTTTCCACCAGTCCACAGTTCCAAAAGTACCACTAACTGGTTTGCTGCCCATGATATTACTGACCATGACTGGAAAGCCAACTTACCTGACTCGAACCTTGTAGATAATCTCTAGGTTATTGTCAAGAGGAAGATGAGAAACGTCTGACCAAACAGTACAGGCAAGCTGAACGCTGCTATAAAAGCAAGCTGGTTTCAAAAACAGCAATGCCACAGGCTGATCACCTTTATGTAATGCCACACTGATGCAGTAATCCATGCTGCTAAATGATCCCTGGCCAAGTACTGAATTATTAAATTAACATATTTTTAGAATTTCTGAATTGTAAATCTTTATTTGATTGACTTTTGGAAATATTTTAATACTTTAAGGTTCTGGATTTTCACGCGCTACAACCGATAATATTTAAAATCAACACACGAAATGCTTAAAATATATATCAATATATTTCAAATCAGTAGTGAATATTTTATATGAGAATTTCACTTAAATGAAATTTTAAACTAAAATTTCTCCAATATTGTAATATTTAAGATTCACTGTATATAGAACACTTTTTGACATTCTATTAACAGCACACACACTGCATGCTGCTCTCTAATCTTAGCTCTTTCTTAAATTACTGTCTCTTGCTCTGTGAACACAAAGAAACACATTTATTTAACAATATCACACCAGAGGAGCCAGACATTATGTGTTACCTGCTGGTTCAACTGGCTGCTCTTCATTTAGAAGTCAGGCCATGGTGTTTACATCTTTCACACAACGGAGCCATTGTAGTGGGTTGTGGAACAGAGTGTGACTAGACACCCCAGTAGGTAACACCGGAAGTGACAACCACCCACTTGATTGTCAGCCAAATTATTTTTCAATAGAGCTGTACTTTGTCTCCCTCACTGACAGAGCACTCCTTCCCCTCCATCACCTAAGAAAAAAAAAACACCCCAGGCCTCTGTCCAACATGTCAGCCTGCAAGATAAGAGATAAGAGACAGGCAAATGCAACAGGGCCTGTAAAATCCAAAAATGATAAAACATTGTAAAGACCCTCCTATAGCAGCCAGCAAACCGCAGGAAGTGTCCCACTCTTTCTGGACTTACAGTAGGTCATGGGCGAGCTGCAGTGGTTGCAGACCCAAGTGAAAGCCTAGACAGGGCACCAATCCATCGCAGGGTGAACAACAATTAACCTAACCTACATGTCTTTGGACTGTGGGAGAAAACCGGAGTACCCGGAGGAAACCTACCGAGCACGGGGAGAACATGCAAACTCCATGCACACAGAGACGGGAATCGAACCCAGACCCTGGAGGTGCAAGGCGACGGTGCTAACCACTACACCACCGTGCTGCCACCAAGAATTACTATAAATGAATATTATATTTAAAGAATCTAAATGTGATCTAAATAAGCATTAGTGTAAAGACAAACACAAAAGACAAAAGTAAAAAGTTCTCTGAAGGAGTCTCAATGTGGTGACAAACAGGTTAGGTCTGAAAACATGTTATGAATCTCTTTCTACAACATCCCTAATCACCTGGAAGCCCCATGGCAGGTACTGCAATCTGCATAAAGCTACAGAACAACAGCATCAGAATCATTCCTCCCACTTAGCATTCATCTGGGTGATCTCCTGTTGCTGTACCGTCTTTGAATATCCTGTGTGTCAGCACCACTGTAGCAGGGTTCTTTTTTTGAGAATGAAGAGAAGTGGCGAGGTTATGTTTAACTTTGCTTCACTTTTCAGCATTCTATTAATGGCATGCACACACACACACACACACACACATACACATAAAGGTCACTGGATCTCTCTATCTCTGCTGAAAAATGATACATGTATTTATTTAACAATAGCATGCGGTATCCAAGCACTAGTGAAACACTAGTGCATTAGTGTAGCAGTGGATTAAACGGAGAAATAAATGGAAAATAAATGGAGTTTGTACTCTCAGAACTGTGTTGTAGCATCACCCAATATTATCATCCCTGCACTGGCTACCTGTTCAGTTTAGAATTAATTACAAACTAGCATTACTTATGTAAAAGGCTCTAAATGGATTATCTCCTACATACCTAGCCAGTCTTCTGACCCATTACAATCCACCACGCTCCATAAGATCGCAAAACTGGATTTCTGGTAGTTATCAGAATATCAAAATCTACAAAAGGGTGTAGATCGTTCTCATATTTAGCTCCTAAGCTTTGGAATAACCTTCCAGAAAATGTTCGGGGCTCAGACACAGTCTGCCAGTTTAAAAGTAGACTCGACACATGTCTTTAATCTGCCAAACAAATAATTCATTCCTGCTAATTCATATCTGCTAATATCCTGAACGGCATCTATGCTAATTCTTTCCACCTGTTTTTCCTTTCTCTCCCCATCACTAGGCATCTAGAGATTGTGCCAGCTCCAGTAGGCAGAGGCCAACCCTGCGAAGATCTTGAGGCATCCAGAGAAGGACCATATTCCTGCTGGATTATGCTTCATGATGGTTTGGATCTACACATGCTGCTCCTGAGCTTCTAGTGATCCAGACTCCCCTCTGTCCTCTGCACCTGCTGACTCATCCCTGTGCTAAACTGGATTTCATGATAACTTCTGTTATATTGAACTTCCAGCAGCAGAATGGGCTCCCTGTTCAGCCTGGTTCCTCTCAAGGTTCCTCTCCTCTTTCTTCCTATTGCCATCTCAGGGAGTTTTTCCTTGCCACTGTCGCCCTCGGCTTGCTCATCAGGGATAATCTCACAATCCCATTATTATCTAAACACATTTTTTCCCACTAATACACACTTCCATAAATTTTAATTTTGTGAAGCTGCTTTGAGACAATGACCATTGTTAAAAGCGCTCTATAAATAAAACTGAATTGAATTGAAAAATGTAATTGTTGTCTTATTCTGCACAATCCAAAGTCCCCCTTTGACTTGAATGCCTCTCTTAGTCTGTTAAAAAGCTTCTCATATTCTTACACTTTGATTATTACACTTTGTCCTAAATGCTTGCTTTTTTGCTTGCCCCATAAATAAGACCCAATTGGTTTCATGGTGAAAACTTTATAAAATTTAAAAGAACTTAATTATGAGCATGCATTGCTTTCACAGCTATTGCATCCTCCTTACAACAATTGTTTCAGAGCATTTTTGTATTTCCCAATAGCCTGTTTATCTTTAGTCCTTTTTTTAAATATTTGTGCATAGTGTTACAGTTTATTGACTTAAGTGCTCTGAAATCTCGCTGAAAGTTCAAATGGCAGAAATGTTCCTATTACTTTTTCTTATTATAAATGTCAAATGAGTTGCTGTTCATACTATAAGAATCAGTGGTTGGTTTAATGCACACCCGATGTGCATTTTGTTTGTCACTGCAGAACCAAAAGAAAATTTCTCTCAGAATAAATTGTGTCCATATTTTTTTTCTGCTGATCAGCACACTTTTTCTTTATCATGCAAATGGAAGCTCTGAGTGATGTGCCTGGTATGTATCTGAATCATTTAAAGAAAAATCATATTAAAGAAAACAGCACAAACAACAGCTCAAGGGCTTGTAAAACATTTTTATTTTTAACCGTAAAATGTAAATTTTGGAATCCGCAGAATCTCAGTGGCCCGAGCACAACATAATAATCTTTGTATGATAAAATGACTCGTCGCATGAATCTACATGAAGCGCTTCAGTTTCAAATAATCATTCAACGCTGAACCCAAACAGCAAAATAAAATGATAATCAAAAGAATAATAATCATCATGCTTTTTGATGTTTATTTCCAGCATTGAATAATTATTTAATTATTAATAATTAAAGCTGCTCACATCGAGCGCGCTTTTACTTTTATAAAATGCAGTGTTTAATCAGCAAGTATATGTCGCCTCTCTTTATGATAGATGAATATTATGACTGAAACAAAGCTGC
>JAQMYJ010000021.1:16314317-16329372 GCA_030014305.1 Clarias laeviceps | reverse complement strand
AAAGCAAGACCTCGCGCTTACAGGACAGAACTGGCGACATTTGGAAAGTTGCTAAGGTTTGTCCAAAAGTCGCTAGACTTGTCGCTAGGTGCTTTTTTGAAAAAAGTCGTCAGGAGGGTCTGATAAGTCGCTAAATTTAGCGAGAAAGTCGCTAAGTTGGCAACACTGTAGACGCATCTTAAATCGCCCGCCGGACAGAATTCATTAACTTTTTCAGTACTTAGATTTCTGCCTGAAGTTTAACCTGCACTATAAGTGAAATCAAAATGTTGAGTAAAAGCGATGTAATGAACCGTTATGTGCCAGATTTAATAATCTACTTTAAAATAATCTACCAATTTCCTACTTGCTCAATGTACAGTATCAAGTAAGGGGGAATCAAAAAGCTTAGAGATTCACGCACAACAGATCCAATCACTTTCGCCGTATGTCGTCCTTCAGACGCCTTAAAACCTGGCAGTAGAATTCGCTCTTGATGATCTGGCCTCTGAGAACGAATTCTTGATGCACGATCCAGCGAATGTTAAAGACGATGAGCATGCACTCGGTCGGGCTGCGGACCTGCACCGCCTTATTTGGTCGTGGAGCTGGTGGGCTCTTCCGCTGTGAAGACTGTCGTTTTGTCTATACACCCTGAGACGACCGTGACAAATTTTGTCACCGGTAATGATCCTCGACACGAAGGACGGGTCATCCCGCGGTCATGGACGCGATGTTCCTTCTGCTCTCAGCCTGGGGACGAACTTGACAGCAACACGGCGCATGTTCACGTTACACATGAGGATCGCCTGGCGATGTTGTGGATTGTTCTCCGATCATCATCATGCACAAGTTGCCGAATGGTTTAGACATTTTTGCGGGTTGAGCTTGTTGAAAGTCTTCCTGATCGCTTGTTGTCTTCCAGTGATTATTATTTTTTCGACTCTTGAAGTGCGCGTGCTGCTCAAAACGCCTCAAACGACACGTTGCTGCTTCGCTGTAAACTCGCTGAATCACGTCAAACGTCTCTGACAGATTTACCCAGTTTCACATAGAATTACACTTTGTTCTAACTTGCTGATGAAATGGCAAACGTTTTCCGAACCGGGTCACACAGCTCCTGATGACGATGTCTTTTAGCACGCTGACTGACGGAGGGTCGGTGCTTCCTGTGACTGTGCGTACAGCCTTGTGCTGCCATCTATTGTTGCGTTACAAACAAGTCTTGAAACTTATTGATATCACCTAGTACTAGAGTTGTAACTCTCTGATGTTGTTCGTGATAATTCTTTCCGTTCGCGAAGGAGAAATCACAGGTTGTTGGTCACCGCTGTTGCTCGCACTATTCGCTATACAGTGTGTACACAAGGTGTACCGGACAGACTGATACAATCCGAGCCCCATGTGTGATAAATCAGGCCATGACGGTGACTCTGTATGCTGTACTCTGTGAACATTAACAGCCTTGACGTTGCACCAGTTTACTCGTTCCATACCGAGCCCGTTTCCTCCACCACTGTCATGCTGCTGTTTTCTCCTTACACGCTAGACCTTCATCAAGGATCTGACGTTTTAGGCTTCTGATTCCAATAATGGTTCTGATTTTAGCTGGTGCTCTAATTCGGGATTTGCTGTTCTTTTAATGCACAAGGTTATTATAATTTAAACTGAGACGTTTAACTGTTAAATGTACAGTTTTGTATTTGAGTGTGTGTATATTAGAGATGGGGGGGAGAATTAGATTTTATTCGTGATTCCATCCCTGAGTCCAATATCGATTGTATTAAAACCATTTTTTACATTTATGATGGAGATGAATTGGTTTTCAGTTTGATTGGCCGTGACCGGTGATGGAAATTGTGATTTTAGAGTTTTAATCCGATTAATCCTGCAGCACTGGGCACTAGAGATGGTGGAAAACAAATAAAAAAATCAATCTGGTGATGTATTGTGATCCTTTTGTGTGGCAAGTCATGTTTAACAAAATCTGGAAGTCGTATCAGATCTGGATGTTTATAGAATCATGATGGCTATAGAAATACAACACAGATTGATTCAGCACCTGGGTATCGTGATAATATCGTATCAGGCTCGTATCAACCCTTTATATCGATGCTTATTTTAATATATAAATCTTTCTGTAGTAACGTTCATGCACAGGTGAATAAGTGTACAGTTTTGTGCTGAGGAGATGAGGACTGTTTATTACTGTTGTTATAACCTAACTGGTTGATTAAGCCGTATCACACTCGGCGTTGTGCTGTTGAACTGAATATTAGCACGACTTTGAGTGTGATACTGCTTTTCTACAACTGGGTGAGAACGTTGGAACTGGGTTTGATACCAAACGGAGTTTTAAATTGTCGGCTTTCTTACTCCTTATTTAAAATTTTCACTTGTTTTTCAGATTCTCGCAGTCCAGACAGCTCGTCGGTGTCGTCCCCAGCGTCAGGGAAACAATCTCCTGCACTCGTCTCCTCAGCAGCTGCCATGACCTCCCTGACCCCGGTCACGTCGGCGGTCAGCAGTCCGATCAGCAGCATGGGATCCCCCTTCTCCGTCATCAGCTCCTCTCTCGGCTCCCCGTGTCTCCCGGGGACGCCGTCAGTCGGCTACGGCCCGATCAACAGCCCCCAGGTGAGTGAATCACAAATAATCATAATCATACAGCTGCGTTTATTATTTAAGCTCGAGATTAAAAGGCGAGGGAGAGAGAACGCAGCGGAGTCAGCGTTGATGTAAATGTCAGGAAATGAAAGCTGAAATTCTGATCTGTCGTCTCATATCCATCTTTCCATCTCAAACCTGAAAGATCTGTAAAGTCCTGATTCTGTCCCCCTGCAGATCAACTCCACTGTGTCCATGTCCGGCCTGCACGCCGTCAGCAGCTCCGACGACGTGAAGCCGCCGTTTGGCCTCAAGCCGCTTTTAGGCCACAGCCCCGGACCAACACACTCACAGAAACGGATGTGTGCGATCTGTGGCGATCGCTCCTCTGGTGCGTTCACCTCGATGTTTGTTTTATTGAATTCATTTTCCTGTGTGGTTTAATATTTAATTGTCTGAACTCGAGCCTCAGTTTGTTTAATCAGATACGAGCCACCGATAGGAGACGCAGGATCGTCTGTTCAGACGTTACGTGGTGTTTTTTTATTATTATTTTTTTAATTTTCCCTCCTTATTTCTGATTGAACACTAGACGAGTAGCTAGTGATTATTTCCTTAAAATGACCCAGCCGTGCTGATATCCGGCACAACAGCGTGACCTCCAGTGTGATGCTGCTTGATTAACACTATTAATAAATTTTTAAAAAAGTAATAAATAATTAACTATTTGGTGGGAGTTGCATAAAAAGGTTAAGTAACTAAACTCAAGCTGTCACTGTTACACCGGTCCAGTGTTAAATGTGATTTTCTTTCGTCTTTTTGTTGCTCGTCCCTGACGCAGTGATGGATAAATGAACTTTTTTTTTACACTGAATTAGCTAGCTAGCTAAACGTCCCCTGATTAACAGTGAGAAGTTAACATCTGTATTCATGAGCGTTTCTTTTAACTGTGATGTGTTAATAAATGTTTATTTATTTATTTTTTGGTTGTATTTTTAAATGATTCTCAGTGGCGTCTTTGTTTAGTCCTGAGGGTCGAGTTGCAGAGACTCTTTAAAACCGTCTTGCCACAAAGTGATGTCTGATTACGGACTTGGATGAGAAGCATTAATGTCAAGTCAGATGATCAATAGCGAGATCGACTGACTGTATATTTTTAGTTAGTCAGTGACAGTATTGATGATATCGAGCGCTGCTTGTAGCTCTGACAGACCGGCGATGATCCGCCAGCATTAGCGACACCCCTGCTTAGCGCTGCTTCTTCTTTTCCTTCTAATAGATGTCACATGACCCGAAATCATCACTACCCTCCTTTTTCACCTCGTTGCCTCAGAATGCAGGTTCTGATTATTGCGCTCGATCAGTTGGTATTAATAACTCCAGCCGAGTCCGTCTCGGATATTCTTTCCTCTCGACTCTGATTAGCAGAAGCCCGTAGCTGGTGTTGTCCGAGTCTGACGGCTCTTATTTGACTTTCAGATTGTTTGATTAAACTCGATTCGCTTACACTGTAAGGTGTCTTGTTACTATAGTTACCACCATATACAGTAACTAACAGTCTAACGGTAACGCAATCAAATTTAAATCATGTGCGTCCACTCAACAAATCTGTTTCTTCAGCGAAAGCCACACCTACGCTTTTATTTTAATTGTATTTTTTCGTACAAGTGATGTGAGAGTCCTGGCTGATGTTCATCGTGTAAACTCCGCCCCTGTAGGTAAGCACTATGGCGTGTACAGCTGTGAGGGGTGTAAAGGCTTTTTTAAGCGCACCGTGAGGAAAGACCTGAGTTACACCTGCAGAGATAACAAAGACTGTATGGTGGACAAGCGCCAGAGGAACCGCTGCCAGTACTGCCGCTACCAGAAATGTCTCGCCATGGGCATGAAGAGAGAAGGTAAGGTGGAGCACAGGCAAGCTTCTTCTCACTGTTCGCTCCAGTCATGGTTCTGCTTCTTCATAAACCTGTGTGTGTTGTAGCTGTTCAGGAGGAGCGCCAGAGGAACAAAGAGCGTGAAGGAGAAGTCGAGTCCACCCACGCAGTCAATGAAGAAATGCCCGTGGAGAAGATCCTGGAAGCGGAGATGGCTGTAGAACAGAAGATAGAACTGCATTCCGATGGAAGTTCAGGCACCAGTTCTGTGAGTCGCTGTTCATCAGCCGTACATGGTATACAACACCTGGATGTCTCCTTACCTCAGTCTTTCACTCCCTCACCCGCAGGAAAACGATCCCGTCACGAACATCTGCCAGGCAGCTGATAAACAGCTCTTCACTCTGGTGGAGTGGGCCAAAAGAATCCCGCACTTCTCAGAACTGGCTCTCGACGACCAGGTCATCCTTCTACGTGCTGGTAAATGCATGAGGTCGTCTCCTCAGTGTGGTATCTCTGTGCTTCTGCCCTAGTAACGATGTATCGCGATACCAAAACATTAGATACGCATGGCTTGGCCTCCAGAGACTTTTTAGTAAGTCTCTGGGACAGACGACGCTTTGATGCGCCCAGGCAGCACTTCCTCATCGGTCCGGTCCAGGCTGAAGACGTCTCCATGGGCGATTGAGAAGGTCATATGTGCTAGTGGAGAATGCTGGATTCAAAAATGCATCTAAAGCTACAGAGGGATCAACAGATCAGCCAGAACATCTCATGTTTTTGAGAAATATTGTGTGCGCTTTGTTGTACGTATAGTGCTAGAAAAATGAATAAAGTACAGTTAATTCATGTCGTTATACGGCTTTGTAACCAGACTTTAAGTTGTGTCATGTTGTAAACACCATATCGTGTATTAATGCGTCTTGAGATGAAACATTTACCATCACGTCGGTAATGACCAGAGGCGGAAGGATCAGCCGAATCTACGCTCAGGTACTCATTCTGTACTCCGTGATGTAATGACGATGAATATCTGCTGGGGAAAGAGACTGTAGCTGTCGGCTCTCCAGGTCATCACGTTCACAAACCGAATCAATCGATGCTATTACCATGTTAAAATAAACACTAACGAAACGTTAGCATTAATGTGACCTTTCATAAACCTCCAGCCAGTGTTTTTTTTTATTTTATTTTTTTAACGTGCCGTCTTCAACACCGTCACGGAGCGGAGCGAGTTCGTTAGCACCGCACTCTTTTTCTTAGCCTTTTGTTTATGATAAATAGAGGTGCCACCGTGTGGCGCTGTTTCGTATTACCCTGTAGCCATTTTACAAATGTTTTCATAGTTCTTGAGAACGCATGCTGTATGAACTAGACTGTAACTAAACAACAAAAAGAATCTATTGTACCAAATTATAATCATCAACATTTAACAGTAATTCGAGAAGAATTTCACAATTTGTGCGACATTAAGTCTGTGATGGTGAACTAATCTAACCAGTTGTTGGGATATAATGTAGGTTACTGGTATTCTGGCAAAAAGAACTTCATGCGAGTCACCGAGTAGCACCTTTAGGATACATCCATATTCGACACAGATATGACCCATCACTCCTGACCAATCCTCTCGCCTCTGGGACTCGACCTGACCTCCATCATAGTAAAAATCCCAAAATGACAAATATGAATCCGGATACCGTAGGTCCTCACTTATACGCAAAATATTTACATGTAAACAAAGACGCGCTTGATTGCTTTGTGCTTCCCAGCGTTTGGTGGAAAGCCGTTGATCTAGAACATCATGAGGGTTACACAGACACGCAGACGTGCTCCAGTGCAGAAGTATCAACCCAAAAGTGTATTTATAAAGCGGTGACGGCCCTTTTGTTCCTCCCCTGGCAGGTTGGAATGAGCTGCTGATCGCCTCGTTCTCTCATCGCTCCATCAGTGTAAAGGATGGCATCTTGCTGGCCACTGGGCTCCACGTCCACAGAAACAGTGCACACAGCGCGGGAGTGGGAGCCATCTTCGATAGGTAATCATCACCCTCACGCATCCAGACTGTAGTTACTGCACATGAGAGGATTGTGGGAGTTCATTTAGACGCTTGTTTAATCTGTGTGAAGTGTTAGGGATGATGATCGTGATGCCTCGGTGATCATTTGACTTGTGTATCATGATCTTAGAAATGTAACCTTTTATATTTTCTTTTTCTGATTTTATTGAGCGGTCGTGAGCAGGTGTGGGTTTTTAGTCGCACATTTGTGTTTTTGAGACTCGCGGTGATTTCGAGCTCGTTGTACAGGAACTCGTCCAAGTGCTCGGCTTCAGAATCATGAACTCTTTGCTGTCTGGTACTGCAGATGGTCCTACCTCAGATGTTCTGAGATGTGAGGGGGACAGGCAGGGACTGAGCACAGCGTATGTAGCAACGTGAGCCAGGAGAGGGCAGTAAAACCTGGTGTAACTCATCACCCGTTCTTTTTTTTTATTTTATTTTTTTGCTCCAGTCTGCTCTTTAAGTTCTTTAACCTGAAGAGAGATGTCTTGGTAAGGAGTTGAGAAGTAAGTGCAAACTATGTTTATTGGTGAAATATTAGACTAAGAGCTATATTACATGTCCTGTCTTAAGTCTTCACCCCCCTCCTACCGCCAGTCTACCTTCATTATAAACTTGTCAAGTCTCTAAATGTCTACACCATGAAAGTCAGGACATGTCTGATATCATATCACTAACATCTGAACAACCTCATGCACTTCACCTATTCCCCCAACAAATCGCCTAAAATGCAGTTTGTTCACCCCTAACCCCTGGCCCTGAGCCAAGAAAGGCACCCATTTCAGGTGTCCAGGTCCATCCAGCACTTTTCTTAGTGACAGTTAAAGCAACAAATAGGTGCTGTGTTTATATGTCTAGCTAGGGAGTAAATAAAGTGATGGTCATGGAAAGGTGATGCAGCCTAAGAGGTTGGTCATATGGTCCATGAATTCTTTCCAAAAAAAAGTGTACAGACCTGTAAGGCGCTTTTTGTTTCCAGGACAAGACTGATTCTTGGAATAGGAACCTCTTACGTTCAGTTCAGTCTCAGTTTGTTCATGGAATGGTTTCCACAAGGCGTTCGAAGCATTCCAGCATTCTAGATGTCCCATTTGAACCCATCCTAAAGACGTTCTACTAGATTGGGATCCGATGACTGGTGTAGAACACTGAACTCATTGTTGTGTTCATGTATTTCTGATTGATGGACCTAAGCATTAGAATTTGATGGACTGTAACCGTAACTGTGTGCGTTTTTTTTTTTAACGATTCCCCACATCATGTTACCCCCACCAGACTGAACGGTTCACACGTGACTGGTGGAGTCGACCTACAGTCCTGACCTTACTGCCCGCCTGAACATCAAAGTAGAAATCAAGATTCATTGGACCGGGAGGTTTTCACCCGTCCTTTTGGGTTGTGTCTGCCTGTTTCAGCCTCAGATCCTGGTGTGTTCCTGTGCACTTGTAACCTGTCCACCTCAAGCAGTGCCTCGTAAACCTCTTAGACCTTTTCAGATGTTCCATGTCGTCATGGATTACCAGCACTGAAAGCAGTACAGTGTGATGGGATGTTATTTCCCATGTATGGTATTTTGGGGAGGATCTGTGCAGGAGCAGAGCAGGTTCGAATGTGTACAGAGAACAAGCTTCACTTGTTGGCTCTTTTACTGATGCAGCAAAGGTGTAGATTGATGTCAAGCCGTAGTGCTTAGGGGGTTAAAACTGGTCTTCTGTGCTGCCTGCATGTGTGTTGGTGTGTTTGTTCTCGGATAAGGAATGTGCCTGGAGCATGAACGCTCCCATTTTCTTAACCACAATGCGTAATCTGCAGACTGTACGGAATTGTGAAGGCAAATTGTTGCCATACCAGCGGGAGTCGCTTAGGACGGACTGAGGGTTTTCTTGTTTGCTCTGGGTGAAACCTGAAGAACGAGTGAGGAATTTAGAGAGAGCGTGACACGTAATTGACACTCGGTCCTTGACGATGTGGAATCTCATTGCTCGAGCGCTTCAGTGGAGTTTTTATTCCCTCTTTTGGCACACGGTTGGTGTGGTAGATAAAGACCTCTGTGGTAGCAGGAGATGGATGCGGCAACGCTTTACACTTTTACTGCATGTTTGCTCTCCTTCAGGACGTTACTAAAGCTTGTCTGCATAGTGGGAACACCAGGACCTGGTTGATCTACATTCAGTGTGACTCAGTCACGTATACATACTGATTGTGATTGATGATAATAATGGCACCATGAAGTGGCTGCACAAAATCAGTCTTCTAAACCATCTACACTGCTTATCCTGTGTAGGATTTTCAGGTAACTTAAGGCACAAAGCAGGATGGTGCCAACCGACACAACCACTACAGGCAATCTGGAAACCGGTCAACCGCTAATCCACGTCCTCAGACTGTGGGAGGAAACCAGAGAACCCCTCAAACACGGGTAGAACATGCAAACTCCACATAGAGACCCGAGGCAGGTCCCCCGACCATGGAGTTGTAAGGCAACAGTGCTAACAACTAACGCTCGAATGTGCTCACATGCCACTTCCTCCTAATAAACCAAACTTCCTTCCTTCTAGACGGAGCCTCAGATGAAAACCAGGTCATAGATCATAGCCATCTAGTCTGTCGTGTCACGTTATCAGTGAGCATGGCGTGATCCTACTACATATGCGTGCACTGTGGCCTGAAGTTCATCTCGGTTCGGTCCAGTCGTGATGCACTGGGAACAGGAAGTGACGCTTGCAAAAAAAGTAGTCTTACTGCTTATCTTAGAAGGTTCTTCAGATTCATACCAAAGTTTAAAATGGAGGTACAGAGATGTGTGTTGTGAATGTTCTTGAGAAGATGAGGCAGTAGATGGTGCTCAAAGCGAGTATCTGCACCTTGATGCTTGGGCTTGATATGTCCATGTATAGTCAAGTTCTTGGTTCCTCCAGATTGTAAGTGTAAATATGGTTGTTGTTATTATTATTATTGTGATAATAACAGGTTATATTCGTTAACTATTTTATTATCGTTCTTGTGAAAAATAGATAAGTATCTACACAGACACACACATTTTTTTAACTAAGCTTTGTCACAGCAACCTGTTCTTTCTTTTAAAGATGCTATTATTTGCATTTATTTTATTTATTTATTAATTTATTTTATTTTAATGCTCATTTCTTGAAACAAATCTCGGAATAACCGGTTGCAGGCTGCTGTTTGAGATTCACCTGCTTCAGCATTCACCTGACCTTCTGTCGACGCCCATGTCCTCGTCCATGCGCTTTGCTTACTTCTCTTGCATGACTGATGGGTAACTCTGAATGGTGTCCGTCCATCCCATTAACCCCCCAAATCTCATCACCGTAACTCTGTTACTCTGTGCTTTGTGCTTTGTTTACGTTCATGCTAACCCTAAGAACCAACTTGCTTTTCCCGAACACATGAACGTTTTCTCATAATGTCATTTTGATTTCTTTGCTTCACTCCAGGCTTTTTAAAATTATTATTATTTATTTATTTATTTATTTATTTCCCAAAACAGTCTTTAAGGCTGCGCTTTTTTTTTTGTTGTCGTTGTGCTTTTACATTGCGCGATGCTTCTCAACAAGAGCCTGCAGCTTGTTACTCCTGGAACGGGCCCCACTGTCTCTGCTGGTGCACACGGTCATGACCTTTACATGAGGAAGATGTTAACAGTGTAAATGATCTGTGTGTTGACATTGTAATAACACGTTGTGATTGAATACACAGGGAGAGTGCGCACAATGCAGAGGTTGGGGCCATATTTGACAGGTAATAAAGCTACACCACACAACACACTTTATTCCAAGGCAGCAAAAAAAAAAGAATTTTGATGTTTTATAGGTGGGTAAAGAGCAATGTGTGTGTCTGTGGCTCTGAATGTGGACATAGTGTTTAGTTATTTCAATCTTTTATTTATTTATTTATTTATTTTTCCCTTATTTTTTTGCATGCTCCAATTTTCTATTCTTGTCACCCTGCACCATATCGCCTGTGTTTTTCTTGTGTGTGTGTGTGTGTCATGTTCTGGTGCTGATACAGGGTTCTGACTGAACTAGTGAGTAAGATGAGGGACATGCAGATGGACAAGACGGAGCTCGGGTGTCTCAGAGCCATCATCCTTTTCAACCCAGGTACTCGAGGGGGGGGTTTGTACAGAGCTTGAACGCATTGCGTGTAACAGTTCCTTAAATGGGTACAGCGGTACCTCTGCACTCCAGCGCCCCGCCTCACAAACTTTCACCTTAATTTTGCAAGACATTTACCTCAGCATATGAAGGATTTCCGGCATACGAACAAGAACCGAACACTGCTAAGTTGCGCGTACGTCCGGTAGCCACTCAAAACTTGTGTTAGTGGAAGTGAGTTTACTTTTTTTTTTTTTTTTTTCTTTTTGGGGTGTAGACATCATTTTAAACCAGCCGGTTCTGAGAGAAATCATAAATTAAGGTTAAATGAGGTTTAATGTCTATTTATATTATACTTTACTTAATTTACATGTTGTTTCTTCTAAATGATTGTTTTTATGTACAAAAATATGATTATAGTGTTGGAAATTGGTAATATTTTTGGGTGGCTGGAACGGATTATCTGCATTTACATTATTTCCTATGGGACGATGCGTTTCGCAATACAAAATTTCACCTTAAGGGGTATTAAACTCGTATGCTGTGGTACCGCTGTGTGATATTAAGGGCTTGACTTTCTTTGTAACAATATGTCATTTATTCAGTTGACAATTATTGTTGCCGTGTGTCTGCGTTTCAGACGCGAAGGGCCTTTCAAACCCGAGTGAAGTGGAGTTACTGAGGGAGAAAGTCTACGCTGCACTAGAAGCTTACTGTAAACAGAGATACCCCGACCAGCAGGGCAGGTACACAATCTGAACGAGGTGTTTTGATGTTCATTTGTAAGTATGGATAGATTCCGCACTCTAGGGTTACGGTAGGTGCAAAGAAATAATCAGACCCCTTGGTATCAGACGGCCAAAGGATTCACAGCATGTTCCTGCTAGTCCACAAGCCAAGCCACGACGTCCCAGGAACTCTCCACAGACCTCAAGTTGTCCTGTTTCCAAAGCTGATGTTCTGTTACTTCTTGGAAGAGCAAGTACGCTCAGAAATACTCCAGCAGTCAGGCTTAACTCAAATAACCAGAGTGAAACCTGGTGGCATCAATGCCCTGTGGGTGATATTCAGTGGCAGGGGTAGGGAGGGACTTGAAGGAAGCAGGAATTTTCAAAGGTTGTCAAGCGGTTGAAAACCAAACCAAACCATTGACATGAGCCATGAAAAAGTATGTGCCCCCTTCCTGATTTGTTTTTGTTTTTTGGTAGCATATTTGTCACAAATTTTTATATTACACGTGTAAATACAAAATGCAATTTTTAAATTATTCTGTTTATTAAGGGAAGAAAAAGCTGTCCAAACCAACCTGGCGCTGTGTGAAAATCCTGCTAAATCATGAATGATCTGTGATTTATCACATTTTTTGGAAAGCTGAGTTAAAGTTCACTTGCCGCACCCAGGCCTGATTACTGCCAGACCCGGTGAATCAAGAAATCACGTAAAAAAAAAAACTGTGTGACAAAGTGAAGCACGGGCAAATACTTTTTAACTTCTGTAACAGGTTCGACCCTTTTTGCACGGACGGCACCATAAAGCATGGACATGAGGCGAGGTCTTACGGGGGGGGGGGGGGGGGGGGTAATTTATTTATGATAAATAGGGAAGGAAAGGGTTAAAGGAGGGAGGATGGAAAGAAAGGGAGATGAATGAATAATAAAATAAAATAATAAAAACGCTTGAATACATTTATATATAATATATATTGAATAACATTGTGTCAAAATAATCACAGTTCTTCTTTTGATCAAATCGCAACGTTTGCAGAGAATTTAAATCACTTCTATTTTCATTTTGCCAGGTTATCATTTCTTCTTTTTGTGAGTTCATAACCTTCTGGTGCAATACCGCCACATCAGTATGGAATGGAGAGCAGATTATTTCAGTGTTTATTAGAAGCTTTTAATAGTGTTTAATTCCTTTAAAAAAAAAAAAAAAAAAAAAGATGACAAAAATCGCAATGGCTGCCACAAATCTAATCGACAGTCCACATATAACTGCGACTGCTGTTTTATCTGCACCAGTCAGGGTTTCAGTGGTGAAAGATGATGCGACTCCACCATATAAGGCTGGACCTTTTTATTTTTTTATACCTTCTGTCATGTTTAAAATGTTCTATATTAATTTACACTCCATTAGTTTATATGAGAGACAAGGCAAAGACAATATTATACCATTATATGAAGTAGTATTACATGATTGTGACTGGTGTAGCGAAATATTCCATGATCTTTAGCTATAACTTGAGCCAAATCTGGTAAAAGTCATGTAATGTTCATACATCATTAATATCACACACTGTGAGCGTATGCCAGCGTGATGTTTCTCCTGTTCCCCCCCAGGTTCGCCAAGCTCCTCCTCCGACTGCCGGCGTTGCGCTCCATCGGTTTAAAATGCCTGGAACACCTGTTCTTTTTCAAGCTGATCGGCGACACCCCGATCGACACCTTCCTCATGGAGATGCTGGAGGCTCCGCATCAGCTCACCTAATCTGGACCACTTAATCTAGCCAGTCGTATCTGGTTTGCACCAGGGTTTACCGGTAGCCTGGACATTGGGGCTTCACTGTGTCTGATCAGTCTCCTGCTCATACCTTCCTTCATTCGCTCCTTTTCTGTTCCCCCTCTCACGCTAGTTATTGCGCCAAAAAGACTTTCATCTCTCAGAGAGAGAAAAACAAACAAACAAAAAAAAAAACAAAGAGGGGGAAATTTTACATCGGAGGACTCGCCGAGAAAGTTGCGTATTTTATCAGACACGGCTTTTTGAGATTGCTTTTGGTTTTATTCTTCCTTTTTTTTTTTTTTTTTTGTCCACCCACAATAGCGTTTGTATTGAAAATGGTGCTCAGCGTTGTGCGTTTTTATCCGCTACATAAACAACATGACATCCGATGCGTTTCTTTTCTTTATTATAGCTCAGAATCTAATCGGCTCAATGCACGGATCTCGTGACCAAGCCTGGTCATGTGAATGGAAGTGTGTGTGTGTGTGTGTGTGTTTTGGAGGAGTGGAAAGAAGGAACCCTCACTTCCTGTAACAGTTAACTCCACTTTCTATGATTTCACTTTTAGTGCCGAGGTCACGTAGACGAACCCGTGAATCTTCGAACAGATTCGGAATCTTGGAAGACGTGACGTGATGCGTCTGCGTAATTACTACTGTATTAATGTTTCCCTGTTTCATACACCAGGATGTTCATGGAATCGATTAGCAGGAGCTGAAATGCTGCTCCAAACTAGCGGTATGTGATCATCCTGATCAGCTGTTAAACATCCTAACAAGCTAAAAGCACTCAGTGAAAAATTAGTTAGCATCACAGAGGCTAGTTCTTCAAATCAAAACCATGAAAGTTTACGCAGTTGTTTTTTTTGGGGGGGTTATTTTTCCTTCTTTGTCTACTCCAACAGTGTTCTTTTGTTTTTAATTAAAATATCCTGTCTGTTTCTGTAAAAATGACAAATCCAACGTCTTCCCAGTGAAAATACAATCCTGGAAGGAGATGCTTCCGTGCTGTGTATCAGAAAGTTTCCACCCGCACTTTTAAAAAAAAAAAAAAAAAAAAAAAAACCACCAGCAGTGTTGTGTTTTGGGTGAAAACTTCAAGCTTGTTGCAAGACACTGGTGGCTCAGGAGGTCCCATCCAGAAACACTTTTCTTCTGCAATTTAAATGTGGCTCGTCTTTGCCGCATCTCTTGCTTCACCCATTTCATACATTTCGCTCAGCGTCACCCAAAATCAATTAGTGACCTCTGGCGGCTCGGGTCAGCGCCGGGTCAGCGCTTAAGTTCACCATCACGGAGTGTGGGGTGACCGTACGGTCTAACAGCGGCAGAAGTGTTCCTGTGCAGCTTTATTCATTCAGGTGCTGTCTAGTCAAACTAGTCAGGCTCTTAACGAACAAACCTGTATGGAACCGTGTGCTACGTCCATCTCCAGAGCCGGTCCTTTAAAGGACCAAGATGTTTTAATGTCATTTCATCGTTCCTCTGTGTTCTGTAATTCTGTCCTGTCTGACTCTGAGTTTATTTATCATGCAGGAAGTTACCTGCTTCGTTTTTAAAACCCAATCCCCAGACATTCACTGTGACCCCTTGACCGCAGATTTGCTTCGAGAAGTGTGTGTGTGTGTAAGTGTGTGTGTAAGTGTGTGTGTAAGTGTGTGTGTAAGTGTGTGTGTAAGTATACTGTGATGTACAATATGTGAATCCAATCACTTTTATAGTTTTCATGTGCCAAATGTGACATCGTCCGTCTCTCTCTCATATATTATGTGGTGGTTAAAACATAAACAGTAAAATAAGAGCGACACCGGTCCAACGGCCGAGTCCTCTCAGGGGTCCGACGGCCGAGTCCTCTCAGGGGTCCGACGGCCGAGTCCTCTCAGGGGTCCGACGGCCGAGTCCTCTCAGGGGTCCGAC
>JAQMYJ010000021.1:16284685-16303244 GCA_030014305.1 Clarias laeviceps | reverse complement strand
TTTACCATCCACGCTACATTGGGCTAACCGCTAAAGCTACGTCTTCTGGTCACCTAGGTTAGTTCATCTTGACAGAGATATCCAATCACTATTCAAATGCTGGGACCAGTGCATGACTGTAGCAGGGGATTATATAGAGAAATAAAGGGAGTTTTTAAAAGTCCTATTTTGACTTGAATACCACATTTCTTAAAAGGTCCCTTTAACATTTAATATATATTTACTTTTGCTAGAGTATCACTGAATATTTTTGTCAAATGCACCTTTCCGTTGATGCTGTTGGTCGGGAATCAATATTGTCAAACGTAGTCAGGATATTTATCACCACATTTACAGTTTAAGGTTTAGAGCAGGTATCTGATAATTAGAAACACTAAGGATTAATGGTTTTGCTTAAAGACCGAACTGCCTCTGTGGCAGTGGTTTTCCTTATCACTAGATCTAGCTTTAACTCCTGAGGTACCAGTGAGGTGTTACGTTTTAGGAGCATTTAACTTTCTGCAAGTAACAGACTGATGTTTGTCTCAAATAATGTTCGTGGTCTCCTTCAGGTTGAAAAAGTGTCATTTAAACTCTAGACCTGCCGAGGTTATAAATGGAGCTCTTTTCCCAACATAGGCTGTGTAGTTTGGCATGAGTGCGCTAAAGCTTCACACACCGGGAGTTAAGAATGCACACCCAAGCTGAAAGGATTCCAGCAAACACTTGGACAAAGCAGTCAGTATGTGCTGTTTATTGTAGGTTAAAATGAGCAAAAACAACGAGTCATAAGGAATTACACGATACACTTCTCAGATATATAAAAAAGAAATGAATAGACTTCACTTATTAAAACTTACTTTAAAAGCAAGCTTGTTTACAGATTATTATTGTTTAATAACCTCTATAAGTGCATTTGTAGTTTTTAGTAGGTATTCAGTAGGTCAGCTGAAGTGACCCCACCCTCTCGCTCTCCTTGATGTCGATGCTGTTTCTACTCCTCTCTGTGTAAATAGTGGGCGCTCCCTCCTTCTCTCTGCTGCCCACCCTTCCTCCCCCCTCCCTCCCCCTCTCTCTCTCTTTCCTTCAATGGCCCTCATTCATGTCCTTCGCTTCATTCAAATGCCGCTTGGCCCCCGTCCATGCTTCTCTGTAAAGTCTTATACTTTCTCTTTCTGTACTTTTCTTACTTCGCAAACTTCATTTCAGTGTTTTTTCTCATTTTGCCATCTGTACATTAGCAGAATTTCAAAGCTGTGCCTTCATCCTACTGTATGTCGTTGTTGTTGTTGTTGTTGTTGTTGTTTATTCTAATTGGCCTGATGATTTTTTGCTAATCACGTCCATAAAAGTGCACAAGTTTATGGTTATCACTGACACTTGACTACACATGCAAGTGCTTGTGCAGCAGGTAGGTGGCATTGTCCGCGTACATTTAGCACATTATCCATTTACTTACTTAATATGATGTGTATTTATTGTTTAAAGATTTAGACTTCTGTAGCTCTGGAAAGAAAATTTCTACTTAGAAAAATAACTAATCATATATATAATGCAAATATAAACAATTCATCATATTATTCAATCAGCTTCAAAAAGAATTTCAGCTTTCAAGCGTTTATGTCTGTATGCTTATCCACAGGTTTGTGTGTACATTATCTGATCTTGTAACAATCTTTATCCTGGTGAATAAAATGATTCCGATCTATTAAACTCTACAGCCGACCATCGGACATTCTACTGTACATTTCTGTCCAGATTCTTCTGTACTGACCTATAAAATATTTAGTAAAATATCTTACAGCAGCTATTCTGGGCCACCTATTTGCCACTGTGCAGCAACAGGAAGATGTTAAATTCATACATGAACTTTTGAGAACTTTATGATTCTTTGTCATGAGCTATGATTCAAATTGAACACTAGAATCTTTCATTTAAACGTTTTTGGTCATATTATTCACCTTTCCCTAACAGCACTCATACATCTGGATGATATCGATCTGATATATGAAGTTACATCAGCAAGATGCAGCAGAGGGTTTAATAATCAGCACCATGTCACAGAGACAATTAGAAATGCCAAGCTGGCCATGTCTAGAGTCGACCCCGAAAAGGCAGATAAGCCTTGTTAACGACTACAGTAAGTGTTTATATTTAGGTCAGAAATTTCAGACTGTGAATATGTTTCCAATGTAAAAACAATACTGACGTTTAAAACTAGCTCCCTAATTTCATGTGTGTATAAAGAGGCAAAATTCAAGTTAAGACTTAATCGCATCAAAAAGAACCCCAGCTACACTGTTTTTTTCCCCCTTTCGTATGGATCACCTCATCGGAGCGTTTGATCCACAAATTATTGGCACAAGTTTAATGCCAGATGCCATTTCTGTCACAACATCCCCTGCATCTCCAGTGGCTGGATATTGCCCATCAATCAATACCAGGCAGTGGCACAGTTTAAAGCTCTGAGCCTCTGATAAGCAACGCATTGCCTCAACTGCCTGAGCCACCACCGTTCCCAAAATGGAATCAAACTCTTGCTATGATTGGGACCCTTAGTTAGAATGACCCAAAGACAACCCAGTTAACATGTTCGATAAACTGGGGTAACAGCAATACACAGAAGGAGATCCACCATATCTAGTTTTTATTCATTAAATACAGTAACACTTTATACAGTAGTCATTTTGTCAACAGCTATTTCAGAATTGAACCTTAAAAAGAGAGCATGGTATAAAGGAAGTTACAGCATCCTCCATCTTCCTTCAACCTTCAACAATGTTTTGGTGCTATGGTCCAATGTTTGTAAGTGCTGAGCTGAAAGGCAGGGATGGATCACTGTAAACTGGCATATGTCCACTGAAGATGTCAAAAAGAAGGGACTGAACTTGTCTCACGAAAGGTTGAAATGTCATGGAGTGGAAAAAGTTTCAGCTTAACTGTGAATTTCCCTCTAGCCCACAAGGTTAGGTGGGCGAAAGATAGCAATAACGTAAATTGTAGTGGGGAACGTTACAGGGGCAGCATGGAATTCAAGAAATTAGATGTTAGGATCCAAAAATGAGACAGAAGTGCAACTATGCAATAACCTCTGCCAAAGACAGAAAGAAAACAAAGGCAGAGTGATGCCAGGGTCTGTAGAGCTATAACTCTTAGAAAGAAAGAACTAAATTAGCTTTGTGGACAGATTGGAAATTTTTGCAAATGCTTCCTGAGACAGTGTGGGACAAATGGTACTGTGGATTCTAAAATGGGAAGGAGGTCTGAGATGGGTGTATACATGGTTTGGAGAAACTCACATAATGAAAAATGAGTCATAATCATAAGTCATAATCAGTGAGCTATATAACTATCATAAACCCATCCTTATAAACTATCATGTTTTAGAAGAATAGTCGATTCTTATTTTGTGGCTCCATATTTGAGGCATATAACTTTCTATTCTTCAACAGTCCAGACTGAGAATGCATTTTAAGTCAAAAGATTTGATACATCGAATAGGATAATAATTAGAAGAAGTCAATCTTGATGGTAATAACTTCACTAATGATCGATTTTCACAAAAACAAGGTATTCCTTCACAGAATCTCAGAACATCTATAAAAAGTTAGCTTAACCCCTTCTTTCTTAGTAATTCCAGACTAATTTCATTCCAGTTCAAAACTGCTGAGGAGATGCTATCCATAACTATCTAATCATTTACAACCCAGCAGCCTAAATGAAGTATTTCAGCAATTCTTTGGGCACAGAAATGATGCTCCCTAAGCTGATCTTAAAGTATATTAAGATGCATGTAGCTTATCTATATGGGTTCTTGTAGACGTCAGTGCTGATTTTCACACAGTTGACCACACTATTCTGTTCTAAATTGGTTCCTGTGGAGTCCCACAAGGCTCAATTCTGGGAACAACACTATTTAATTACTACATGCTCATCTGAGCCAAACCATAACCAATAATTTCAACATTTCCTCCCATCAGTACGCACAGCTCTGTATGTTCTTAACTTCTATCTTCATAACTTCTTAAAGATCTATCTGCTCTATATTCAACTGCTTATAGGACATCAAGTATCATTATTTCCTCCAGCTAAAAAAACAAAAATAAAAGTTTAAAGTAACACAGCTGTCCAGTTTGGGTCAGCCTCAGATTCATGTTCTTGGCTGACAGGAGAGGAGCGTAATCTGTTCTTCTGCGGTTGTAGACCATCCACCTTAAGATACATGTTTCGAGTTTATTGTGAGAGAGTGAGTGAGTGAGTGAGTGAGCATTACTATGTCCTTTCTGGCAACTTAAACCAATCTGGACACTGTCCTCTAAGCACTCTTATCAAAGGGACATTTCCACCCTTAGAACTTCTGCTCACTTCGAGAGGCCTTTCTTGTAGGCGTTTTTCACACCATTGTGTGTAAACTTTAGAGATTATTGTGTGTCAAAGTTTTAGGAGATCAGCAGTTTCTGAAATACTCAAAACAGCCCATCTAGCACCAGCATCCATGCCACGCTTAAAGTAACCAAGATTTTTCCTCATTTTGATGTTTGATGCCAAAATTAACTATAGCCCCGATAATAGTCAGATATCTCTCTGTTCTTATAACCAGCCTACAGACCCCTCAGTGTACGGATGAAATTTACTGACAGAAAAGCAAGATAGCTAGACCGTCATGGATCAGGCCTCGAATGGAGACCAGCTTAACAGTGATGTGTATGCATTCTCTGTACTTGTGTACATTAACTTTTGCATTAATAACATGAGAGTCAAAAAAGAGTACAGGTTTTCCCCAGTCAAGATGAGCAAACAAAGTCTGGAATCTGCTGAAAGCACGTGATTCTGTCTATATGGTAGATCTGGCTACACTTATCAATATCCTGAGGACCAAATTGAAAATAGCCTTCAAACATCCTTATATGGAACAAAAATAGCTAACTAAAAACCACTTCACCAGCAGTGATGGGTGGAAAGGCAACAAATCCAGTAACAACAGCAGATTAGCAGAGGTTCTTACATCTTTGCTCACTTTGACACGTGCAACACTGAGCCAACAGCAAGAGCCTAGAGATTTGCAACAGACTTGCCATTCATACTACAAACCCATGAAGTGAGGTGGGTGCTATGCAGGGTGAATTCCAGGAAAGTGAAAAGACCTGATGGGATTCCTGGGCTAGCTCTTCAAAACTGCACGGCTCAGCAAGCAGAAGTGTTCCTAACCTTACAAGAGGTCCCAATCTCCAAGTGTCTGAAGACAGACACTACCGTATGGGAGCCAAATATTTGTCATTTCTTTTTAATTAATTTGGTTAAATCAACTTAAAAATGCGATAGCTTAGTCACTGGCTTGGATACAGCTTGCAGTGCTATTACTCTTACTGGGGTAGGGGGTCACTCACTGGTTGGAATGATAGAATGCTGATCTGAAGATCATGGGTTCAGGCCCCAGCATCATCATCATCATCATCATGGGCCCTTGACCTCAATTATGCAGATGTAAAAAAAAGATAAATATAAGTCGCTCTAGTTGCCAAATACAACAAACGTCTTCTATGATGTTTTTTCCCCCCATTTTGTCTGCTAAAACAAGAGTCACGGGATCCTCTGTGAGACTCAGCCAGATGCTAGGACTGGTTAGTTTGTTTGCATCCTCAGCTGAGCCCTGATTAGATGAGTACTAGCTGCATTAAAAATACTGTATAAATCAGGTTTATTCCTATACTCTCATTATAACAGATCAAAGCTACTCCAAGAACTCATCGACTTGTTAATGCTCTCATACTTCCGGCTTCTGGAGAGCATTTAGCTAAGCAAAACCCAGCAATTGTAATCTGTTCATTCTGAGGGTTGCTTAAGCCAGGGGCAACAAATGCGTCTGAGCAAATTAGATATTTTTAAAACAAGTTTTAATCAGTCTAGTATTTGGTAGACCATAATGTCAAATCAAGTGCAAATAATTTATACATGTATTTAAGATAATTATATCTGTGTCCATAAGTAATTTATATCCAGAGAAACTGTCCTTCTAATTCTACTTCCTGGTTAGCACTTATTGTTCAGAAGTGTTATTTACATTTTTAGATCATTGCAAATAATGTAAAGCGCATACATCCAGTCAATCTGCTTCTGTTTTTATCTATTTTTGTCCGTTGTAGGGTGTGTGTGCTTGGTTTGCAGCCCTGCCCAGTAAAATATAGACCCTGTGAGGAACTCTTGCCTGCTTTATTGTAATTACAAGGTCCAATTCTTAAATAGCCAGGCCGGCCACAAGTACGTGCTGTGTCTGTCTGTGGTGACATTTTGCTTTTCCGCATGTGTGCTCCACCTGGTAACCCCCCCAAAAAAAACAGTAATGGAGTGTGTGTACTTATACAGTTTAATCAAGTGCCTTGGTATCTGAACAAAACACATATATGGCTATAGAGTTAATGCTGCACCTTCTGTTTACCTAAAGTGGAATTATTAGCAGGATATATTATTTTAGCTAAATTATCTAATATGAAATTGCTAGCACAATTTAAAAACGTTTTCCCTGGAAAGAGTGTGTAGTTGAGATTTATCCAATCCCTAGAATAATGTATCATTATATAACTTACACTATGTAACATTTTTAAACAATTTCTTCTTCCTGTGCAGAAAGTGTTTTTCCTAGTTGCTTATGCCTAAAGTAAATGGAAAAGACCTATTTTTTGTCTTTGCTTCTGTGACCATTTTCAAATATGTCCATTTTCCAGAACATTCCAGGTAGATTTAGTGCTGAGCAGCTGATAGAGTATTTTCTAGAATGTTGTTGCAAAAATATTCAAGAACCTTTTAGAATTTTCTGCAACTTTCCATAATAATACAGGACTGTACAAAAGCCACCCAGTGTTTTTAGAACAAAGAATAAATTTTAGGATTAATTAATTTAGCATTATTTTTGCTTTAGTAAAAGAAAAAAAAATCTGATGTTTAAACATTAGTATTCAAAACTACAAAATTACAGAAGTTTAAAAAATAAAAATGTATACACTAGAAAAGAAAGCAGCACATTATATAAGTGACCACGTTTCAGACAAAAGACAAAATTTAAGCTGCCGGATTCTGCAAACAGAAAGAAAGGCTGGGGTGACAGTCAAAGTCCTCAGGAGAAGTGTGAGTGGCTCTGCATGACGCTCAGTAAGACGTATGAGCTAAAAGCTGCACAAATTGAACCTGAGACTAAAGTATCCTCAAAGCGTCGCATACTGACTTTTTTCATTAATTACTCTTTACTTTTTTCTAAAGACATTCTTGCTCTATAACATTTATTTGACTTTTGACCGTCCTGTATATACTGTACACAGCTCTGCCTGAGAAAACACACATACCAACCAAATAGTGCATGCTTTGTATAACCTCAAGAATGGACTGTTGTATTGTACTGTCTAGCTGTGTGTTTATCTTAACTGGAAAAGAAAGTCACAGCTTTTAACCCAAGTCTTATTCAGTCTGCACCTGATTCCTGTAGGCAGCTAAAATCTAATAAATAGCCTGAAGATAAAACCAAAAGCATTGAGAAATTCATATCATAAATCCTTATTTGTGTTATTATAAGAATGAAAAGGAAATTTTCTTCCCTAAAGATGATGATGTGTAATATATGCATCAGGGACCTGGAGTGAAACCTAGTGTTTCCCTCTGAGGAATCCCGACATAGTGTCTTATGGCATGCACTGTCGCCTCTTATCTCCAGGGTTAGTGGTTTGAATCTTACATCCTGTCAGTGTGGGTGGAGTTTGTATGTTCTCTTCATGCTTGGTGGGTTTCTTTTGGGTACTCCAGTTTCCCCCCATTTGCCAGGTGATGTGTTGGCACCCCGTCTAGGATGGCCTTCACCTTTTGCCATGAGCTTCCTGGAAGAGTCTCTAAGCCCACACAGTCCTACACAGGATAACTCGACTCAACTGTCACTGGAACGCTTCATAAACCTACTAATTTGGGTTTTAAAGAAACTTTCCTTCTTCATACCATTCTGTGTGTTTTTCTTATGATCACTAACAGATCCGAGTCCACAAAAAAAAAAAAAGGAGTTCCGGTTCACAAAAATCCAAAATTTTTGAAAGGTTTCTCAAAAGTAAATAATTTGATGAAGATGCCAAAAATGAAACCTTACCTTCATGTTTCTTTCAGCAACCTGAGAGAGCATCACCTTCCTGAGTGAAAGTGCCCTTAAAGCCCAAACTTACCCTGAAGTACCCCAACTACCTATAAAGTCCCTGACCATGAGATTACAGTACCTGCAATGTCCAGCACCCTGGAATCTGGTATACAGATGACCACAGCTCCTGGCTTCAGTAAATGCCTTCTTATATCATGTGCCAGACAATAGAGTGTGGGCTTCTGTAGTGATGGGATGTCCATTGTGTATTTGCCCAACTGACACTGATCCAAGATTTATAAATTAATACAAAATATAACATGAACAACATGAAACATTCTTAAACAGAATCTATGAAGTAATCCATTCTGTATCCACTTGGTATTCTGTCACACCAAGCTCAGGTAATGCATTTCTAAATTGTAGTTTTAACAAATTAGCAGAAATATACCTTATAAAAATTACACAGTCCCTACAGTGATATAAAGTTCTTCTTCTTTTGGACCATTGCTGTTAAGAGGTCTTAGGTAAAGAGGTTTACTTACCTTCTAAATTCTTTGCATTTGTCCAGCTGCTACCTTGGTGCCCATGTTGAGGTATCAGAAAGGTTTAGCTATGGTCTAGCAGGGGGTCTTGAGACTGAAAGACCTTGACAAGAGAAATCAGAGGGACTCTAAAATAAATAAGGTTATCACTTTGTACTGGAAAACTGGAAAAGACTAATCTTCTAAACTTTATTTGTCCAGTAAAGGTGAGAATGCCCACATGGTAACCTTAGATTACTGTTATTGACTAACGGAACTAGAACATGATATGAACTTCTGCCATTGTTGTGCTTAATAAGATGCTTTTCTCCTCATCACAGTTATAAACAGTGATTTCTTGAGATACTACTTCCTACTTAGCAGCTCGGCCCACTTTGGACAGTTTTTCTCTGACCTCTCATTAACAAAGTGGTTCCAGTCACAGAATGATCACCCACTCAATGTTTTCATATCATTCTGTGTAAACTCTAGAAACTGTTGTGTGTGTGAAAATCCCAGCAGGAGATTAGCATATTCTGAAATGCATAAAGCGCAACAAGCACCAACAACAATGTCTTGGTTAAAATCAATGAGATGAGATGTTTTTCTTCATTTTTAAAGAAATTAAAAACAACAGACGTTGACCAAAGTGTTGTACATCATTTAAATAAATGTCGTTAGTCTTTCATCTGCTTTCATCGAGGGGTCGCCACAGTGGACCGTCCAATCTGCACAACAACTTGGCACAGGTTTTACATCAGATGCCCTACCGGACGCAACCCTCCCATTTTATTTTGGTTTGGGACATCATTTAAATAAAATATAGAAATAAAATACATTAAGGCAGTCATGAGAATACACTAAATAAATGAAAAATGTCTAAACCATGATTTAAAGCAAAATAAAATGTGTTTTTAGTTCCACGAATTTGGAAAGATAACCACAATGGTGAGGTCGTCTTTAAACTTCAGTCTGGACCTCAAGAGCTGGTTATAGGATCTAACTAAGTGTCCTATAGTGTCAATGACCGGTGAATGACGATAATGTGACAATATGTGTGCTGAGGTGACAGCCCTGTCAGTGGGATGTGGGATTTCGGATATATCAAGTACAATTAAAGTTATCATGACTTATTTAAAGGGAAATTAGCACATTATTATTTATTTATTTATTTATTCGTTTATTTTATCATAGAAACAACAATAAAAACATGTGATCATGTGTATTGAATATATAAGCCATAATTAAATTTACTTTGCTCTGTCATGTTTGTATAGTCGTTTAAATTTAATTCAGTTCATCATATTGCCTAAATAGTGCTTAAGAAAAGGACACTTCATTCTATACAGCACAATCCTGAGCCCTGTATATGTGTGTATTCAATAAAACAGCAAAACAAAAAAATGGCTAGTTTTAAGGGGTAGGTGAACAATGAAAAACAAGATCTTAAACTCCTTGCGCAGGGTTTAAAGTGGATTCTAGGCAGAACCAGAGGAGTTCCAATAATTACAGTGTCAGTTGTTTTAAAACGAGGACAGTTGAATATAGATCATGTGAACATTTAACCGAAGCTCTTGTCCGGTTTCTGTATTATTATTATTATTATTATTATTATTAGTGATGTGATTGGATAGAGCTGCATGAGTGAGCAGGTGTTCCTAATAAACAGGACGGTGAGCCGGGAGGAAATAGCAGCGCGCCAATCGGGTCACGTGACTTCTTATTGCGCGTTAATATTAATGAACAGCTCTGAGATGAATGCGCTGTACTTTACGGTCACGTGAGATGACATAAGCTCAGGATATCTAGAGCTTCTTATCATGAATGAAATGATAAAATGAGATGAGAGAGTGAGGAAGTGATCACTCTGTTAAACCTGGAGGACCTGCACAAAGGCGCGTCTGTTCCTCAGCCTCGTCCTGACGTGTAGCCTGTGATTACTGCGTGTAGCTTCCCTCCCTCCCTCCCTCCCTCCCTCTCTCTCTCTCTCTCACTCACTCACTCACACACACACACACACACACACATCCGCCGAGGTTTTTTGAGGAGTAAAGTAAGAAGAAGTAGAAGAGAGACTTGGAGAGATAAAGCGTGTTTCCAAGTCTCTCTCTCTCTCTCTCTCTCTCTCTCCTCCTGACTCCATGGCCCCTTAGCGTTAAGTTTATTACCCAGGTTCCCTGTGACTGTCTAAGTTTAAGGTTAAAACGTGGGCGTCTGGTAGAAACCTGGCTTTTAAACCCATCACCATCACCTGCGTGCTGTCCTGCCTTGTAGCCTCACCAAAGCTTGGGAACTATGGATACTGGGATGAAACGGAGACCGTGGATCGAGCACCGCGTATCCCTCCTGCTGGGTCTTGTGCTCGTCCTCCAGGCACAAGCAGGTGAGCTCTATCTCTTCCAGATGTGCATTAGATTATTCTCTTATGTGGTCGGTTTTACGCGCGCGCGTCTGGTGAGGCTCGTCCTGCGTTTTTACGCATTGGCTCATATCTCGCTCAGACATCACCGGCGTGTGAAAATGGTGTTAATTTTTCATGATTTTAAAAAGATAGCCTATAAACACGACATTATTCGGATAAATCCGCTGCTACTCGCGGGAATTCCAGCAGGTGCCAGAGGCTTGGACGGTGCTGCGCATCAGGGCTGGTGCAGGTTCATGATGCTGACTGTAGTAAAGGTTCAGCGAGGGGAGCTGGAGCAGACTGTACACTTCTATTGTATTAGACCTGCATTAACCTCAGCTTCACTTCTCAGCCTCCAATTAGGCTTTAAAGTAGAAGTTTAGAATCAGACCAGGCCCAAGTCCATCTAATCACGGCATGGGTTATTTTTCAGGATAAATATAGAAATATGTTCTATAGGACATTTGTCTTTTTAAACAAAGACAACAGAAGAGAAACAGTACACGTACAGTATCATATACTATGTGTGTGTGTGTGTGTATATATATATATATACACCAGGTTTCGAGTTCGATTCTTTGTGCTGCTGGGTTTCTACCATTAGGCTAATTTGCATTTCTAAATTGTCCATAGTGTGTGAGTGTGAGTATTGACCTGAGTCCTACCATTGTGGTAAAAATGTCAATATGTATATTTCCTGATTGTATTATCAATTCATACACAGCAACATCTGTATATATACATATGTTGCTGTGTATGAATTGATAATATATTCAGGAAATAAATAAACCTGGAAAGTAAATATTTAAACCTGGAAAGTAAATATATAAACCTGGAAAGTAACTGAATCATTAATTAATTGATTAATTAATTACTAATGATTAAGTTACTTTCCAGGTTTAAAAAAAAAGAAGAAAGATTTTTGTTTGAAACATTGAATTTTGAAAACAATGAAACATTGAATAAGCCTAGTTAAATAAATTTAAATTGCAATATTACAAAAAAGTTTTTTTTGTTAGTAATAAGTCACTTTTTTGTACTTCTTTTTAAAGCTGCTTTGTCTACATAAAATCAAAGCAATTTAAAAAAGAGAATCCCTTGATTTAAGTAAAATCTTCAAAGCGTTATGTTTTCCAGCCTGAATATGTGTAATGAATGGGTTATTATGAAGCCCTCAGAAGTGAGCGACTGAAAGACTCAGTGTCTTTGTGTGTGTGTGTGTGTGTGTGTGCGCGCACTTTGTGCAGTTATGTTTATATAACCGCAAACGTCAAGGGGAAACACTTTTTTTCACCCGTAAAAAGGGTGAGTTTAATAGTAAGATGAATGCTGTACTGTGTGCCACAGAGGAGGGTTTTGCCTGTCTGACTGTGTCACTGTTAGGACGTGGGACAGAAGACTGCTCGCATCTACGCCGATGCTAGAAATGTCCACCTAAAGGAATGCTCGGACATTACACTGTCAAAGCCTGTCTGCTATGTTTCCTTCTCCTGTGTTTGCTGCATTAAGTATGTAGATCTCGGGCGACTCAAATTAGCAAAATTTACTTTCTGGCCTTAATATTTGTGAATGTGCCTGATCAAATAGAAACAATGTGACCGGATTTATGTGATGTCATATAAAGGGGTGTGGTCAGTAGCCCCTTATATCAGGTTATACCGAGGACAGAAAAATGACATTAAAACATTTGGTTAAAAGTTAGGTTTGTTTATACATTATTATCATTCATTTATGACACATACTCGCGGAATATAATGGATTCAGTTACATTTTTAATTCTTATATCTTGCATCATGTATAATCATGCTCTGGAATAGATTTATAATTTTCTTTTTAAGTTGCATTTGCATTTGCAGTTCCTCTATAATCCTACAGGTGGATTCTAAACTATTCTAAACAGCAAATGATTTGATAAGTTTGTTTAGAATTGAAACAAAAGATAATATTAAATAATTGATAGAATCAGGATATTTATAAAATCTTGATACTAACAGAATAACAATTTTCAAATCAAATCGGCACATTTGTATCCCAATGAAATTGTATCAGGTGATCCATGGAGCATCCCTTTCCTAACATCTATGATATATGTACAATATATAACAAAGTTGGTTCAAATTGTGTACTAATGTTTTTTATATGGTTCAGGTTAAGGCTTAAAATATAAAAATGGAAAGAGTAAAAGTGAAGGATGAAAAAAGTGCATGAAAAACCACACAATTCTAGTTATAAGGACTCTGATTGATTTGATGGACATTTTTTTATATTATCATTAAGCATTTTAATAAACAGGGGAATGAGGCAAACCGGGAAACAGAGAAAGTCATGCATGCAGAGATTTTTGCTCAGTGAACAGTGTTTATATAATTTTAGAGAGAGGTGTTGCTTTATTTTTAAAGCCATGTGTTAAACTGCTTTTGCAAAATATTGTAAACAATATCAAAAGGTATTTAACTGCTAGTGGTGGTTTTCTTCTGAAAGTTTACAGAATCTGTTTAAACTAAATTTTAGAAATTATTGGTTGGGAATTTAAAATTATTGCAGAATTTCAAAACCCTAAAGAAACAGACTGTAGAGTTTTTACTGTTGACTAATGAAAATCTGTTCATATTTACACAATGTAAGTCTATGTTACTGATTCATTTAAATCCAGGTTGTTATTGGCATTTGATTGACCGAGGCAATAATAACACTAATAATAAGTAGACTACAAATAAAGTAAAAGCCTAAAATGATGAAAATGTAATTTTAATGCCATTTAAAAAATATTTTAGTCAGCTGTGAAATACAAAACATCACATATTTTCTCTGTCATTTTGTCTGAACCTTCAGTCGATCAAAAACCCAGTTCAGTGTAAACATGAAGGAGATTATGTCCACTTCCTGATTGAGACAGGAATAGTTAGCATTTATTTACTCAGTGTAGTATTTATTTTAAGCTGTGTCAATCAATCAGGTCATTAAAACAAAATGCAGATAGACTGTGCTTTACAAGAACGTGGTGACACAAAAGTCCCAGGAGTCTTAGGGCACGAGGCAGGGAACATCCTGGACAGGGTGCCAATCCTAGATTCTAGATAGATAGATTGGGTAAAATTGTTTCAGTTACATATCACAATTCAGTGCATCACCTCACTGACTCCAAAATACATAAATTTATACAGGAGTCTAAACAAGGAATCAGGATATTTCTAAAATCGTAATACGAAAAATAACATGTGCAGTCTGTGTATGCATGTGTATAAGTGTGTGTGTGTGTGTGTGCATGTGTATAAGTGTGTGTGTGTGTGTATGCATGTGTATATAAATGGAAATATATCATTAAACAAATGAATAATATAAAGTTGGCCAAATTCTTAAAAATCTTGTTCTATGTCCAAAATTACACTCAAATATCAAAATAGGTTTTATTTGAATATTGAGAACTACATGCAGTTTGTACTTGTGTATTTGCAATGATTTACATTTGCATGACATAATCCTTCATAAAGCCAAGCTCATGAACAATATTCCTATACACTGCTCAGACCCAATTGTTTTCAGGTAACTTCCACAGATACTCATGACATCTTTACAACTTCAATCATTATTTTTGCAATATAACACAAGTGCACTCAGCTTCAGCCATCCGGTTCCAGGTGAGATATTCACTTAATAAAAGGCCCTTAATAGAAGTGGAACCATTTGCACCATTATTGGCATGTTTTGGCATGACAGAAATGTGTCCCTTTTTTTAAATTAGTTCTGAATAAATTAAAAAGTAATGAAAACTAATTAAGAAAGAGCTTAAATGATGTGTTAATCTCATTGCTTGTGATTTTTTAACACTGATCTGGATATACAGTATAAGATATGCAATATTTGTCCATGTTTAAGAAACGCTCCGATGTAATTATTGTGCATGGAGAGGATTTAATGTTTTTCTAAATGTATTCTTATAATGGAATTCACGAGCTGGTAAAAGTCTTTTGATTCTGTAAAATTGCTTTGCAACAATGACAATTGTTAAACGCCACTATATAAATAAAATGAAATTGAATTGAATAGAATTTGTCATGCATTCGTCATGTTAGTACGTGTGCACTGTCAAGCAGTGCTTTCCAGGTAGAAAGTCTTACCACTTAGACCAGCTGGTGTGTCTGAAAAAGCTGAACAGGAGTTTTCACACTGTGCAGATGTTCACCTCCCGTTTCTGTACATCTTCCCTGAGAGATGCTTTTCCCAGGAGTCTGGTTTTATTCCCAGTCAGTGATGTCAGTGTTCTATCACTGGATTCTTTTGCAGTTAGTACCATCTGAAATTCAGATTTGTCAGCACCATATTACAGTTAGTTTTCATCGCTTTTGACAAATGATGAGAATTTATGTCATAATAGTCGATAATTTTGAATTACATTAAATTGGGTCATTTGTATTTGCGTGCCGTCCACAGTAGTCGAACGGACAGTTTAATATTGCCTGTGTGTAATAGCTTCAGGAAATCACTAGAGGGAGCATGTAACAGATACTGTATGTATTAAATGTAATATTTAATTACTTGTCACATGTACCTTACAGCACAGCGAAATTATATTTTTACATATCCCGGTCAGAGCGCAGTGTCAGCCACGATACCATTTGAGCCACCACTTCCTCCACGTGATTTGGCTCTGACACGTTAAATGTGTCTTAGTGATTTGACACTAAATGCATGTTTTAAACATAAACCATAAGTTGTCCCCGTCTAGTTCACTCCCAGTTCACTCCTAATTATGAAAGAAGCCTTGAAATGTCATTACATCAATTACATGCCAGACTATTTTAAAAGACAAACAATGTATGAAAACAATCTTCAGATTTTCCTTTACTCCACTGTACACAAGATGATTTAACAGCCCCTTCTGAGATTACTGTACAGGCACTGAAAAGACATGAGGCTTGAAAAGGGTTAAAGATAATGAATATGAGATGATCTAGATGTGGTAGCCCTTAAAGCTCAGAACCTTTTAGTCTTGCTATGTTTTGCTTTATAATATATATATATATATATATAAGGCTCATGATTGTGCAGTATAGAGTGTTCTATATAGAATATAGAGTGACATATAAATTTTAATATAAATTTTTAATTGAATATTATTTCAATTTAACCAATTATACAAAAACATGGGTCACATAGGTAAAGAAGTAGCACAGATACACATGATCACAAGTTTTTACTGCTGTTTCTGTCACAAAAAAAATAATGCACATAATTCCCCATCATACTTATATTCCAGGAGAGGTGGTAAAATTTACACATTATAAAAGTAATGATAACTTTCGGTCTACCTGACATATTCAAAATCATTATTTTTTAATCATCATTGACCTACAGTACACTGTGTTGCCCAAACAGATTTGTGCCGCTTGAGTTTTAAACAGCCGTTTACATGAGCAACAGTGTAGGAACTGACAGTCTTACAGCAAAGTAAAGAAATGAACTCTTTTGTGTTTCTTGCTTACAAGAACTTGGCTAAAAAAAATTTTTAATTTAAAATTGGTGACCCATTGACATCATTAAACTGCTTGTTCTTCTTTTGTAATGCTTTTCCAGACTTGTAGCACAGCTTCTCTCAGGTGTTGTGTGTCTCCTTTCATGTTGCATTGTGGGTGTTGCGTTGCGTTGCGTTGTGTTGCGTTGTGGGTGTTGCGTTGCGTTGCGTTGTGTTGCGTTGCGTTGCGTTGTGGGTGTTGCGTTGCGTTGCATTGCGTTGCGTTGCGTTGCGTGTTGTGTTGTGTTGCGTTGCGTTGCGTGTTGTGTTGTGTTGTGTTGTGTTGCGTTGCGTTGTGTTGTGTTGCGTTGCGTTGCGTTGTGTTGTGTTGCGTTGCGTTGTGTTGTCCCCCCAGTTGGATCGGACATGTTTCTCTGTAAATTCTCAGACAGAATGTTTTAGATCCTGAGTTCTCTACTGCTCCATCATTAGCAAAGATCGGTGAGAATGTTCTAGAAGCAGCCATGATATGATCTGCTTGATTCATACACACTTACATTCCATACAGACTTAAATAATTCTTTTGATTGTGTTAAGCTGCTTTGCGACAATGACAATTGTTAAAAGTGCTATACAAATAAAATTGAATTGAATTGAATAGAATATCATCTCCGCTTATATCTTCTATACATCTTTCTGTTATAAACCGCTGTTGTTTTCATGGCCTGTTATAAGGTAATAAGGGCACCAGGTACAGGGTGCCAATCCATCAGAGGGCACACACTCACTCACACACACACTACGTGCAAATAAGAAGCACCAATAAACATAATCTGCATGTCCTCGGACTGTGGGAAGAAATCCGAGTACCCACAAAGCAAACTCCACACACACAGACCTGAGGAGGGACTTGACCCTGAATGTGAACCAGACGTCTTGACCCTGAAGGTGTGAGGTCACAGTACTAACCACTATGTCACTGTGCCCCAAGAGTAGACATTCAGAGCTATTAATTATTTAAATAATCAGCCTAACAGGACTCTCCTGGGCATCAAGAGACACCTGTCAGTCCCATGTCCTAATATTTCTGATCATTACAAAAATGATTACTGGTCTAAATAGCGAGACGTGGTTTTGAGTGCATTGTTGATTAAGGTCTTCTTCTATTTAGTTGTAGTATTAATGTTATGTAATTCAGCATTTGTGTGCTTTTCTGTTTATACAAATTAAAATGTTCTTAAATAAATATAGGTTTCTTAATATTATACCGTTTTTTTTTTTTTTTTTTTTTTTTAAAAAACATTTCCTGCCAATACGTGTTACAGACTGTAGGGAATTTCAACACTCATCCCTCTTTCTGGCAGCACGGTGGTGTAGTGGTTAGCACTGCCGCCTTGCACCTCCAGGGTCTGGGTTCGATTCCTGTCTCTGTGAGTTTGCATCTTCTCCCCGTGCTTGGTGGGTTTCCTCCAGGTACTCCGGTTTCCTCCCACATTCCTAAATTGCATGCAGTGTGTGAATGAGTGTGTGAGTGTGTGTACAGTATATGTTTGTGCCCTGCGATTGATTGGCACCCTGTCCAGGTTGTACACTGCCTCGTGCCCTAAACCTCCTGGGTTAGGATTTTACCCTGAATACAGGATAAAGCGGTGCAGAAGATGAGTGAGTGAGAGTGAGTGAATGAGTGAGTGAGTGAATGAGAGTGAGTGAGAGTGAGTGAGTGAGAGTGAGTGAGTGAGAGTGAGTGAGAGTGAGTGAGAGTGAATGAGAGCGAGTGAGTGAGAGTGAGTGAGTGAGAGTGAGTGAGAGTGAGTGAGTGAGTCGTCCCTCATTAACATTTTCCTCCATTTTTTAATTTGTTAACAGCAGGTGGTAATATTACCACTTCAAATGCTACAAACCACTGTGTTTATGTAATGCATCACCAAATGTACAAATATGATGAAGTAGAAAATAGAGATATTTGTTATAGGATGTAGTGAGTAAGACTGAAAAACTACTGAGGTAAAGTTCAGAAATCTGTTCTTAAGTACAGTAATGATGTAAATGTTTATCTCTGCAACTCCCTCCCCCTCTCTCTCCCCCTCTCTCTC
>JAQMYJ010000021.1:16268179-16284585 GCA_030014305.1 Clarias laeviceps | reverse complement strand
TTTAAATATTGTGTGTGTGCACATATGAGTGTGTGCATGTTGTGTATGTGTGTTTGTAAAGTTGTATATATTTTGACCAAATTAGTCTCTGTTTAATTTTGTAACAATAAAGTGAGTTTAAAACCTTTCTCTCTCTCTCTCTCTCTCTCTCTCTTGTGCTGTAATTCCCTATTAAGCTTCCTTCCTCCCTTTAGCTAAATGGTATAAATCTTTCCAGAAATTTCCACAGGCTGTCTGGTTCAGGAGTGGAATAAAGTTCTGCAAATTGCTGTTTGTTGTTATATGAAAGAGAAGCGTTTCTTCTGCTTTAAATCAAGTATGAAAACAGAAATTAACAATTTAAAAAGTAAACAGATCATGCATTATGTTACGCCTCTACTGAGGGTTTTGCACCAGTAAATCATTAGACTTTTCATGGTCGCTGCCATGTGTGTAAAAACTTTGTTTAAAACTTCTTTAAATGTCTTCTGTGCCTAGAGTGAATTTATTCATTCATTTGTCCTCTCTATTCATAGACCCAGTTGATGTTTTGCGGGTTCTCCAGCTTCCCTCCCTCCCTGAAGGTGTACAGAAGGTTTCAGGTTTTTGTGTCTCACATGCCTACCGCATCAACAAGAAGGCCCAAATCTCTGCTCCAACCAAGCAACTCTTCCCAGGTACTAATCCCAGACTTCCTGATAAATTCATTCATCCATCACCATAGCAAAATATTATTCAATCAGTCTATTATGGGGTAATTAGTGGATGCTCATTTATACACTAGGAGGCATTTACTGTATATCAAGCCATTAAAAAAAAGGCTATTTGATCGATGAAGGTGATGTTCATTTGATTTCTTTGGTGACTTGAATGTTGTTGTTTTTTTTTGAATGTTGGTCTCAATTTTTTGCTCTGTTTCTTTCATCTCTACTCCTTTTTCCTTCTGTACATTTATTCCTGCTTAATTACTTCTAACCTTCTAAAATCTTCTAAGGTAAATTTTTCTTTCCTACAAGGTCGTTTTCCAGAGAACTTCTCCATCATGACCACTGTGAAGGCTAAGGCTGGGCTTCAGGCCTTCCTCCTGTCCATCTACAGTGAGCAGGGTGTGCAGCAGTTGGGACTGGAGCTGGGCCGCTCACCCATCTTCCTGTATGAGGACCAGAACCGCATGCCTAGCCCAGAGAACTACCCCTTGTTCAAAGGCATCAACCTGGCTGATGGCAAGTCAGTAACCGAGCCATTCAGAGCACAATCACGATTGACATACATTAGTCTGTAGGGCTGCGACTCACTGTTATTTTCATAATCAATAACTAATACTGCACAATGCACATGCTTTAGAACATCTAGTAGACTAGTCAGTCATTTTTACCACACTGAGGTATTAAACCAAGCACCGATGTTTTGGCCAACAAATTACGAAATGAGGAACAAAGTCAAAGTCAACCATGAAAACAAACTACACAGTGTAGTGTAACAGAGACTTTACACACATTAGAGTTTTTTTTTTGTAAACTCTATCATTTTCATAAAATATGGTTTTCTTTATACACTAGCCTGACAGGCTTTTTTTAAATGTGTCTACGACTGCTGTACAGCATGCATTCATGGAAACTGTAGTCAGTCACAGTGGTCTATGCTTTCTGATGCATTCTCTCCATCAACCCTGTAGGTGGCACCGCATTGCTATCTCTGTGCAGAAGAAAACTGTCACTCTTCTCCTTGACTGCAAGAAGCAAATGACAAGAACCCTTCCAAGAAGTAGCAAACCAGTGGTGGACAACAAGGGCATCACTGTCTTTGGCAGTCGTCTCCTGGATAACGAGGTTTTCCAGGTCGGTGGTAATTGATTAAGCAATGCATTTTGGCACCATTTAAACCCTTACCTATTGATTTGAAACAGATTATAGTTAAAATAGTGCTCCTAAATAAAGGTTGCTATTATTTAAGTTGTTAACATAAATGACAGGAGAGGACAGCGCCAGGTTCCGTGGTAAAGATGAGGAAAAGAGACAGGAGCAGACATTCCATCATATTAATTATATGATGAGATTTGTTTCACATCATACTGTTTTACAGGTTGTAAACCCTGTGCCTCATGCAGAATGCATTTAGTAAGTGACTTGCATCATGATCAATTTAATTATATCCATTTATTTCCACCCCACTTTCTCATGCAAATGAAATGTTAGTGATGTCCGTGAGCAGATACAGTAAAGATTCTGGCTTCACAACGTTGTTCAAGGGCTGAAGGAACCGAGGAAGAGGGTAAGGATGGATGATCGTGTGTGATTTGGTTGAAGCCAAATCCAAAGAAGAACCTCACAGAGGCATGTAATCTAGAAGTATGGATATAATCTTATTGTAATGTTTCTCATTCCTCCTCTTTAATGGCCTGTTGTTCTGCAAGAGTCTAGGATCTGCAAGTGGATATTAACAGGAATGTTATGGCAGGAAGGAGGTTACCTTGTTTTTTATGCCATGATATGTGGGGAATGTAAAAAAACATTCAAGGAAAGTCAAGAATACGATGTTTGGTTGTGTGGTTCCTTATGCAAAATTCTGACCTGGAGGATCACATGTTTTGGGGGTCAGGTTTAATGGTTCCCTGTTTAATGACATGGATCTTGAGAAGTTGTTAGAGCAACAAAGCAGGAATATTGCACTCAGAAACTTTACCTTGATCCGTATAGTTGTCAGCAGCCCCAGAGTTAATCATGGTCTGAGTGTGTATCTAAAATCCTAGGTCAAATATTCATTGTTATGAAACTTACCATGGAGGCATTAGAGGTGGAGCTGGTGCCCTCTGAGGAATGTGATGAGGTTCTCCATTTCTTACAGAAGGTGCATTGAGCAACAACCTGAGTAGGTTTCCATCCTTTTCTGAATTTCTCATTCTTCATGTGTGACTTCACGCAACCCAGTTACACACAACATCGACTGTGGAGCCAATAGCCCCCTTGGGAATGTGTTGAGTGTTGATTGACTTGGATAGCCATGTTAGTGAGGGATTGTAAGGTGGCCAGATGATTGTGGCCTTTGAGTTTAGACCCTGCCAAAATGTAGCTTTAAGCGTGTGCTTGTCCTACCACAGCAGCCTACGTGTGGAATTCTAGTGCATATTCAGCAATGGCTCTTAGAAGAATAATCAAACATATTCTTGACATCCTCACTAAAGACAAAGAATCACTATTCCAGGGTGGTCTGTTTTGCAGGCTTTAGTACATTATCGAAAGTGGAGTTCAGATCTGAAATCCAATGATGTCATAACAAACTATGGGCAAAAGCAGGAGAGACAACGCCAGACAACATTCATTCACTAATTCATCTTCAGTAACCACGATGTCATGATCCAGAGCCTACACTGGAAATGAGCCAGGAACATGTATGGGATGTATTCCAGTGTAGGACATTTCGGGAATATGATGTTTAATTTGAGACTTTTATTAGGTGATGGGAAAGTGGTTGCTCAGGGGGTTGAGTCTCTGGGATGCTGGTTAGGGGTTAGAGTCCTGAAACTGCCAGGTTGACACTGTTTGGACAAGGCCCAAGCTGATATATGTCCATATACAATACCCAGCCACTAGAGATGCTGGACTCCCCCAGTCCCATTCCCAAGCCTGGAGAAATGGATGGATTGTAACATGGAAGGGCATCTGGTATGGATTGAACCCCAGACCAGCATGGACACTAAGAAATGGTAAAAGCCCCAATAAAATAATAATTAGGTGATATAATAAATCTGTCATGTGATTTGTTGAAAGTTGAAGTGTTTCTAAATTCAGATTGATCAAGATCAGAGGTTTAGCCTTGGATTTAAGGTGTAAAAGTGGTCGGATAAAGAAATATTAAAAGAAATAGCCGCACCAGTTTAAAGGGTGCACCAAGATTAAGAGCACTGAGGTTGAGAGCGCTGAGATGATTGGAGGACCTGAATAGCGATGGAGCTCGACTTAAGCAGGACCAGTAATTAATGTGCCTTAAAACTAAAAACTATTGTCTTAATGCTGCATGATGACATTTGATGATCGATCCTTCACCTTTCATCATGCTATGCTTCTCTACAGGGTGACATCCAGCAACTGTTGATTGCCTCCAATCCTCAGGCAGCCTACGACTACTGTGAGCATTACGCCCCCAGCTGTGACTCTCCTCTGCCCAGGATTCAGGCCCAGGATCCCAACACTTTTGTGAGTACTATTCTTAAAAACTGTACAGAAGTGAGATTTATTCAGAAATTCAAGGTTAATTTAAAATTTAAAAAATATATTCTATATAACATATACATTGTTCAAGTGTCTCATTATATTAACAGTCAACTTTATTGCACATTATGCAAAGAACTCATGTTTACTGTCGTGTTTGTAGAGAATGATCAAGAATCAGACATGATTTTCTTTTCTGAAAGATAACAAATGTTTGTCATTGTTCGGCTTTAAAGTTACACAGACATTTCATTTGTTAGATAGTTTCTGCACATGTTCCTGACAGAGATGTTAGATAAAACTAGACCTCACAGATTTCCTTCTTTTACATCGTGCCATTTTCTAGGATTTCTAGGGTGTATCGTTGTTGCCTCTGGTCACTTGCTGTATAACTTCCATGGTAACATTATGGGCAAATACATTCATATTTAAGATGTCTGTTGTTTGAAGGCCATAAAACTTTGTTTGAAGAATTATGTTAGAATTTTTCCTCTTTAACAATTGGGAGAAATGTCTAGAGAGTGTTAGAGCTGTACTGAAACTCAGCTGGGAGAACACGGTGATATATGATGCTGAATTAGAATACAAATAATACCAGCTCCAAGCAAAAAAAAAAAAAAAACTCCAAGTTTAAAAATTTGCCGGGGAGCCTAAATAACTAAGTATTCAAAAGCCAGGTTCAGCCAAATTTTTGTTTTTCTAACAATATGTAATAAAGCACCAACTGAGAAACATGACTGCGAAGAAGAGGAGGCGTGTGTTATCCACCCTCTGAGCTCACAGGTGCACGTGATTGGCTAGTGCCAATGAGATTGACGGGAAAGTCGCTCCTATCTTAAGAACAAGGCCATGTTCCCTCCTTTTGCTCCTGAATGCCTTTGGTTTGTGAGAGATGACATGATGAAAGTAGTTCAAGCCTATTCAAGTAGTTGGTTAATTATATGAGCTAATGAAATAAAAAATAACCTCAATCAATTTAGTACATGTCAACAACATTTTTTTAAACAATAATTTATAACAAGAAATTTACCCAAACTAACAGAACATGCTAAATTAATCAACATCAACAATTATCTTATACCCTGTTTGAAGATTATGTACAGTATACAAAGAGATCAGTGAAAACACAAGACTGGTTCATTAAGTACCAGGAACCCCTTTTCCTCACCTGATGGCACAGATCTCAATGGAAATAGAATGAAATCTAAACACAGTTTGCTCCCCCGTCATATTTGGGGTGACGATATTTTAAAAGTGATATCGTGGTTCCTGTCAATGAGACACTAGAAATCGTGTAGATAATGTCAGAGTTTGATCATCTGTGAAGCGTTTCCCATTTTTGTTTTTTCTTCTGCACTTTGTATTGAGCAGAGGTGACTCACTATACTTTCTACTTGGAACCTTAATAATAAATATTAGCAGTTTAAGGATAATTTTGTGAAATGCTTCGCTAAAACCTGATTGGGTGACAATGGTAATGTTTTTAAGGAACCAGGTCATCATTAAAAATCTGCTTATACAATCGGTTCTCAATGCCGTGCACAAAATTTCAGGTTTTTCAGGTTATTCCTGAGACCTACCTCAACCCCATATAGATGACCATGGTCAAGTTTTGTTAAAATCCATTCAACAAATCAATAAATACATAGCCACATACTGTATAGCCACCTCCAGGCAGCCTCAACTCATTGTGAACAAGTGCATTTGGAAGAAAAATAAGAAAAATAAATCTAGTGGAGATTGATGTATTTTGGGGTCCAAACACAGTTATGATCCTGTGAAATGTGTGCTGAAGCAATAAATCACACAATACACTCTGCAGAATTTCAACCTGATACTGAGAAAGAGATCTGTCTTCATTTAACTCCACCCCTTTTGGTGACCATAAAAATAAAACCCCAAACTTCTACAGTCTTCCTCAAGTTATGTCCTGAATCAATTTCTTTAGATTTTGTGGAAAGTATTATGTCATCATATGGAAAAAAAAAAAATATGGCCACCATTTTGTTTCCATTTGTCAGCATTTTTTAAACAACTACATTACGCTTACTTTAGAATCAAGTTTGTAAATTTATGATTTTATTCTTGAAGTTTTGCCATGTCATGTCACGAGCATGATGAGAAATCACACAGTAAAAAATTATAGATATACAATAAAATACTGTACCATGTAGTGTATAGTTAAGTGATGTCATTTATTACTGCTGGTGTGACTGCAACGGCAGATACAGAGTGTAAACGTCCTTCAACAGTCTCCAAAAACACATTCAAACCACTCAGGGGAGCCACTGTGTTGCACATGCGGTATCTTCACTTCACTGGTCATGTGACAAAAAGAAGCGACGTGATTGGTTCATCGTATGTTTTTCATACACAGACAATTTTAAATATAAAATATAAGACAGAACAGAATATAAGAGATTTAAAATGTGTACAATATGTCAGGAGAAATGAAAAACTGTCCAACTTTCTTAAGCCCTAGTTCTAAACAGTCTCTTAATGATAATTAAGGTGCAAATATGAATTATTCATAGTTTTGGCTCATATTTACATATCTTTGCTGTTCAGTCCATAGTAGCTTAGACACGACCACTTACAGTGAAGCGATGCAGAATATTTCATCCTAAAGTTACAAAACAGATTTCTTTATAAAAGAACATATTGTTTTAAATAAATTCATGTTGGTGGATTAAACCTTTAGGTGGACATATGGTTGAATATGGGCAGTATAAATGTATTTAAACATTCTCATAATCAGTTATTTATCAATATGCTAGAGAAATTTGAATGCCATATATTCAGAGGTCATGCTATTATTATTACTGGGTTTTTTTTTAACACATTTTAAATTAAACAATGAATAAACAAGCAGACACACGTAGCACATGGTATTTTTTGCATTCACTTAAATACATCAGCAGAAAATTGAGCTTAGTTGAAAAACCAAAAGACCAAAATCCTCAGTTTATCAAGATTTCTAATATAAACATAGATTTACAGATTCTATTACTTTTTATTTCCATATAGATGACAGTCAATTCTACAGAGTTACAGAAGATGATTAGAACTGCCATTAAAATATTCAGTCTTAAAGGTTTAATAGATGGCAAGACTTGAAAGACTTTTTATTTAATGCTGTGCATGTAGTTACTTTACAGGTAATGATTAGGGCCACCATAAAAAAATATTTGATTGATGTGATCTTATCTCAGACTTCAGACTTTAACTTTTTTTCCCTTCTTTTTTTCTTTTTTGTGGTGGCATTAATCCTTTTCAATACAGCATTTCTGAATACATCAGTACTTAAAAAGGTGAAAGTCTTCTGATTCTAGGGTAAAGGTTAACACAAGAGCATCAGCTAATTTTCACATCCAAAATCAGAATAAGGAGTAAATGTGATCCTGGTGCCAAACAGGCTCATTTGAGTTTACAGGTGTTTTTATTAGTCATTTTCATGTCATTCTACAATAGCATATATTCATAACTGGTTGCTGTGACGTGAACGTCGTAACGTAGGGGTACATGTACCCCTATACCCCCTTATACGCCTATCTCACCCATGTTGTTTGACTCGCGGTGAGATGCGGCGTTAGGCACCGTGAGCTGCCGCGAATGACCTCCTGACGTTCCGCAAAGTTCTGCAAGTTTCATGTGGAAAGATAAAAAAATTAGTCACTGCACCAAAACTGAATTGTAATGAACTGTACTTACAGCCACGCGAAACCGCACTGACCTCACGTAGGTGAGACAGGGGTATTACTCTGGTAATTCAGCCAACATCTTACATCTGTTTCCAGTCTAACTTTATTACAAGCCTCGTTTTAGACTGGAAGATTTATTAAATATTTGTTCTACAGCGAGTAGTTTCATGCAGCACGTTGGGGTTGACGTGATTGTTATAGTTCATGCTTTAGCTATAAGATTTGCTTTTCTGTAGTCTTGGGTATTGATAAGCCAATGCAGTGTAGTCATACATGTCAAACCTGGAGTCGAAAGACTTTTTTTCTGTCTGCTCTTTGCCAAGCTTTCTGCTCTCTGAAGATACAGTACTGAATTGCAATGATCATCTATCGACAGTTCTTATCCTTAACATGACTGGTTTGAATATTCCTTATGTACTTGCGTAAAGATTTTTTGAATATTGTGTTTTAATATTTTCAGACAGAAACTATGCCAGTGATCTTAATGTCATGATGTCATCAAACACCAACCCTTCTTGTTTTTCTCTCCTCCTACCCTTCCCCATTACTTTCACCCCCCTCTCTGTTTTTATCTTTTACTTTCTTTTACTTTCCCCAACAAAACACAAAATACACATACTACACTTAAAAAAATAATAAATACCAAAACCCCATAAACTTTAGGGCAGCAAGACCAAAACCAAATCCACATCTTCCTCTAGGACAGCCAAGTCTTATAAAGCAACAGCTAGCTCAGCTAAATCAGCCAAGCAAGTTAAAATAGTCTTAAGCAAATCTACCATGATTAAGCCTGCCAAGACCAAACCTGCCCCTGTGAGGGTTACGGGCATTAAGTCCACAGTAGGAGCTAAAGCAGGCAGTCGTTTAGTAGCGGAAAACAAGAAATCAATTATCAGTCGCAAAGCATCTGTAAATAAGAAGTCTACTGGTAAAATTCAAGTAAAAGGAATTCGCAGTGGCAAGAATACAGCTAAAGCTTACAGCAATGGCGGAATAAAGTTCAGTAGTATTGCAAATGGAAAGGCTACTGTTAAAGTAAATGCTAAAGCCAGCAGCAGTAACACTAACAGAAAGTCAGCAGTTGGGAGAAAACCAAATGCAGAGCCTAAAGCCAAAGCAGCTGAAAACAAATCTAAGAAAGCAATGGAGAAAACTCTGCATGACAGGTATAGAATAGACAGAGTGTTGAAGCCAAGAGAATACCCTCCATTCCAAAGGACAACCCCTCCTCGCACACCTTCTTCAGATCGTGTCACCATCACTAACGTCAAATCAATGTCCAATCCGTTCCCGCCCTTCAACAAGCCTGCAGTCAGTGGCGTCTCCGTCAAGACGAAAGCAACCAATGGTTATGCACAGGTACAAAAATGAAGAGCCCATGTTGGCTGTCCAGAGCTTTATTTCCAACCTCATAGTTAAAGCAGCTAAAACCTCAGCCCACAAACTAGCCCATGGTTAGAGTGTTGGCCTGGAATTACACTCTCCTTTCATCACAACGTGATGAAAACACGAGGAGTTTAGAAACACTCTGTCTCTGGTGTTTGGAGAATAAATCTTTAAGGGATTACAAAGGTACTGTGACGTTCCTGATTCTGTAAAAAGCGTAGTATACGTCTACAAAATCAGAGCTACATTACAGTATATAGCCTGAGCATTAGCCCATGCACAGCTCCACTGCCCCTTTCCTATAACCGTATATTTATGAGTCTGGTATGTCATGGAATATAGGTTATACTGGGACTGTGGGAACTGCCTGATTTCAGTAGATACCCATCATTTCAGAAGTCCTTGAGTTCTGTATTCTGTATCAACTCCGCCCAGGTTTAAGCAGCTGCAGGGTTAAACCGAACAACTCCTAGAGAGCATGAATAAATCATGCTAGCAATGGGCTAACAACGTTCAGGCTAAATCACAGGCTTCCTGTTTTGAAAATCACTTATTGGCATGATTGAGCTTCAGAATTCAAATTAAAATGTTCCTATGTTTTCTTTTCCCTTCACGTTTAGATTTAGCGACACTTCCTTCATTAGCAACTGTTTTGCATTTTATTGGCTCAGATGCAAGGTGTGTCTAAGAATCAGGAAAAGCATGCGTGAAGCCTTAAAGCCTTAGACATTCTAGCATCCCAGCAATGAGGTTGGAATATACTGACCCACTGGACCCTCTCCACCGTTTCATATATCAAATGATCTCAACGATCATAAGAAACGATATGATAAACTGTGACACTACTGCATGAGTATCTGTCTAGTCTTCTTCATATTCGCACGCACACACACGCACACACACACACACACACACACACACACACACACACACACACACACACACACACACACCTGTCACTCTCCGTGTGCACACACTGTTTGAGTGTCTGCTAGTTTCTAGTTTGTAGAAAGTGTTCGTCTAAGCATGCAAATGTCTGTTAAAGGTAATGTTATGGACAGACACATGAAACAATCATAACACATAACGCATCCTTCTATTCATAAGCTTGTTGTCTTTGTTTTTGTCTGCATTGCTTCTTTCACAGTTTCACAGAAGAACGACTGCTGTGTTTGTTTATAAATCACTTAACAAAGTTGTTAGGGTGGAAATATACTTGCTCTAAAACCCTCTTGTTTTACTTGTTCACATACCTGTCTGTATACTGCGCATGTTACCGGAGGTACCAGTAGGGGGCACTGTCCTTAATCAGACAGTTTTGCATGGATTAAAGATTCCATGGTGACCTTTAAGATAGTCCTTATCTCCAGCCAACACATCATACAGGTGGGTGTGATTCGGCACATTTCCCAAACTTTCCACTATTTTTGCGGTCCCTGCTGCCTACACTGCCCCTTGTGTTTGTATCGCATAAGTGCTTAAAGTTAATTTCTGAGGACGTGCACAAGATACACACAAAACAAAATGCAGGATACGTGAGACAGCCTTAATGCGTGTGTGTGTGTGTGTGTGTGTGTGTGCACGTAGTTTAAAGCAAGTATATTTCCATCCTAATGTGGCATAAATAAAACCTGTTACTGTATTCATTTCAACTCTGATGTTATTCAGCATCATCTTTAAAAAATATACAGCATTTTGGTAAGACTGTGTGTTCATTTTAGGAAACATTAGACATTCTTTATTAAGCATGTAAGGGGCTGAAATTGAAATGTTTGCATTTAACCAAGCAAACCTGCATTGAATCTGTCATGCTTCACATTCAAACCTTCTGTGTAGAAGCTACACGTGTTGTTCAGTAATGCAGCAAAGGATCTGTTTTTAATAATAAAAATGTCATGCGAAGTTGGAACGATTTATCCTCCCAAGTCTCTCTTTCATCTCATCTCAGTAACTTTCTGGTCTCCACTGACTCTGACCTGCTTGAAAGGTGCATCGACCCGTCAGCCTCACTTTCTCTCATGGTGCACACAGAATGTTTTGAGTTCAAGAAACACACATTCAAAATAGTTAGCTTTAGATGCTTGTAGGATGGATTTTATTAGCCAATTAGTGTAGTGTGTTTCAATTAATCACCAGTTCGCTCTATTCAAATGTAAGGCACTGAAAATGGTCAAAACACCACTTAATGTAAAGTGTAGGCATGAAATCACCAGGGAGCAGCTGATATCCTGTCATCATGATACCCAGGGCCGAGTCAATTTGTATTGCGATTCTATATGTATCACGATTCTGTTCATTTTGATATTACATTATTACGATATTACAACACGTCTGATTAGCATGCACATTCTGCACGCTCTGATTCTGACCACACCCCCACAGAAACTAATTACTATTCCAACTCGAAGGAGGAACAGAATCCATAGCAAGACAGAGATGTTCCTGGATTCACAGGATAAGTAACATATACGCTTTAGTTAGTAAGTAAGTAATGAGTAATGCTGAATGCCGTGTGCTCACACAGTAAGGCCTTGATACTGAATTAACACACATTAGCATTCAGACCTTGCATTTGTATCTAAGGAAAACTTATGCTCATTCAGAGATGGGTTAAGCACAAGCTGATGATTAGCAGGCAGCTACTAGCTGGAGAAAAAAAAACTTGTTAGTAAGGCGAGTAATTTTCAAGACTGTAGCTTTTCCAAACACAAAGCTACCGAATTTGTCACCTCCATTTCACTCCATTATGAAATCTTTATCAAAATGTTTTTACTGAAATAGGGTCAACTCAAGAACCATCTGCATGTAAGTCACACTTCTACAGTTATCTGCTATATTTAAAAAGAAACCCTTGCTTTTGCCTGAAAAGATATAAAAATCAGGGATAGAAAAGACTGACCGAAGAAGAAAAATGTTTTCTTTTCCTTTGCTGTCAAATGTAATATTAAACAAGGAAGAAACAGCTAACTATCATATGAGATGCTGATTTGTGAAACATTTTACTTACCTGCTTGGAGCTTTCTGCACCCGGGACTAAAGACTGCACTTACGGATGAACACGCCAAGGACTCGGCCAAAGTCTCACAGGAGACTTTTTATATAATATAAAGCTATGTAATGTAGAAGTATAATGCTTTATAATCAGGCCAGAGCCGGTCTGGGTTCTGTCATGTTGTCCCAAGCTTATAACAGCACTTAGAGGTTTATTGTGGGCAAAACTTAGTGCAGTCATGAGATACTAAACTGAAGTAATTTTAGTTAAGTCCAAAGTTCTGTAGAATGTGAATATCGATTAGAGTAACAAATCCTCATTGTGCAAATATCTTAGCCCTAATCGTAACTGATCATAGAATAGAATCTAAAACAGTAATAGAATCTGATATGGAGTTTTCCTGAAAGAAAGGCATGTCTCAATTAGACATGATCCTGATTTCTGGCTTATTCCTGTTTTTAAGTAAAGGGCTAAGTCATGTACGTATCGCTGGTAAGTAACTGTATTGCGTCTTTCATTTTTTCATTTTCCTCTCAGAAAAAAAAAGTTTTAACATTGTTTATTGTGATGAAGAAACTTTTAATAGATATGCATTAAATTATGTGAGCCTGCATTTACATTATAAGCCACATTGCTCAGTATAAGACTCTAATGTGGATGCATCTGTCCTTAGAAATGTATCACTACGTCTTTGCTGGTAAAACACGTCATATTTGTGTGAGCGCTCATTCATTTCAAATAAAGAATGTGATTTTATCAAAACTCCACTTAGGAGGCTGACAAACAGATAGTCAGATAGATTTGTTGAGGTTCAGAAAAAGGAAAAAAGCCAGACCGCTCATGTTAGCTGTTGTTGCTACCGATGCTATTAAATCCTTGCGCTTCAGCCACGTGATGTGTGTTGAACCCATGTTGTTCAATTAAACCGAATTAGCAGTGTATTACTTATTGCTCAGCATATTTAATTTGAGAGAAAATAAAACAAATTCTTTCTTTGCTCTGCATTTTCTAGAACTTAAAGGCAAGTACGTGTTCTTAGTCTGTGATGAACCCATCTCTGCGTGCATAAAACCTTCCTGGGTAAATAATTACTCTTGAATTCTCAATAGTGTTGAACACCCAAGCAAGGTATTAAGTATCTAGGTTTGTAGAAATATCATATAAAACCTAACAATCTACAAGGATTCTTATTATCATTTGACCCTGCAGCTGTAGTGCCATGCGTGGTCCTTCCCTCCAAGGATAATGCAAAGCAATCATTTTGATCAGAGTTTATTAAGTGATATTTTTATGACATACCCCCCAACATAAAAGTCACACAGGAGGGTTTAAAAAAAATGGCAATAAGACATTAACGAAAATAATTAAGTTTTTACAAATCGAAAGCAGTGCTACAAAAAGGTTTATATTTTATTTTGGGATGATGATGATGATGATGGTGGTGGAGAAACTGTGCAGGAGAACTGTAAGCCAATGGTAGGCACAGAACTTATGCAAATCTAATAATCCATACCATTAGGTTTAGTTATCTATAGCAAGTGCTTCATCGTATTCTTGTGCTTTTCACCTTGTTTAAGATGAATAATAGGACTCAAGAAACACTTCTCTGGTTAAGGTAGCATAGAAAACCGAAAATTGCTCATTGTTCATGGAATAGTACACAAGAATATGGCTAGACACGACACATAGCTTGCTTATGGCGCCTTATGCACAAAGAAATGGTGTGTGTGTATGGTGTGTATGGTCTGTATAGCAGATACAGGTAAGGCTGATTATTTAGATCCTGTGCTTTATTGCTTTCAATTTCCTTCTCTTTATCCTTTTTGGGTATTACTTTATTCCTTATCTCAAATCACTCCTTTTTGTTATTATGATTATTTCATTCTTCTTGCCACATGCTCTTCCAATTTTATCTGCGCTGCTATCTACATTCACTCTCCATGCCATGGCCCAGGTGCATGAGACTGTGGTGGGTGAAGGATTGCCAATAGAAGAGGCTGGAGAGGTTGGTGAGAACGGCTCTCAGACTAAAGATGAGGTCTTTGTTGAAGAGTCTGTGACAGATGACTTTCGAATGAAGGAATATGACTATTCCTTCAAGGACTACAGTGAGCCTGTGCCTGAGGGAGAGACTGTGGGTGACACAGGCCATGCCCTGCCCGCTGTCACACGTGAGGGAGGAGTAAGTCATGTTGCGCTATCTGGCAAATTCGTCTTAACATTTGTTTCTGAATGTTAGATGGATTGGTTAGATTGTAGAGGCATCTTACAGAAATGGAAAGAGACTGGGCATAGAGATTGACAAAGTTTATCTGAAATTATTCATGCTTATATTAACTTAAACATGCATCAGTGGTTCATTTGTAAACACCCGTCTCCATGACTCTCTGAAAGATTCCACTGCAACTCACACTGTATGTCCTGCTTTTCAGTATAACAGAAAGACTCCCTAAGAGTGGTCATGTTGGGAAATATAAAGGGGAAACTTGTTCTTGATCAATACAACAACTTTTCCCTGCAATATATTGGATTGCTTTGTATATACACCAATCAGCCATAACATTAACACATGAACACTGATTATCAGCTAAATATTAGGAAACTGGACTCATTTTTGCCTGAAAGGACCAAAGGCTAGCCCATCTGGTCTGATTCCATAGAAAAGCGAATGCTGGCCGCAATGGAATGGCACCAGAACACCCAGTGCACCACAGGCAAATAATGTAAGGCCATCGATATTCCAGCTTCCATATTCCCCATGGGATGCATTGGACAAACAATTCCACTCCATGGAGGTCCCACCCCACAACCCACAGCACCCAAAGTGTATGTCCCTAATGTCCAGGTGCCAGACACTACCCCTAGATGTCTTGTGAGTCCACACTTAAGGGGACCAGAGCTGCCCCATTGGCACAAGGGAAATCTACATAAATACTGTTGTATTGTAACGTTATGGCTGATCGTTGTATGCATGAATAAGTGTAGTAGCTTGCAAATGCCAACATGGATGAGCTACTAGAACACCAGAAAAAAACAACAACACCAGGATACCAGTTTGGGACTAAACTCAACTTTTTATCTGGTACAGTCTAGCACCAGTAATTATCTCACTTCAAAAGAACAGGTAACAAGTTCTACTTAACTTATATCCTCAGTTCACTGTTAATCATTCTGAATGACTCATCGCTCATAACTAGACACATTCACTGCCCTTTCAATGTAACTGGCACCTATCCTACTGGGAGAACCTGCAACTAAGGTTTGACTAAAGCATGCATTTACTTCTGTACACATTGCAAAATCACACAAATGGTGGTGAAAGCACTGTTTAGTAAATGCCTTTGGAAAAGTTAATATCCCACTGAGTAATCTGTATGGCATTTTCACCTGCAAGTGTAAGTGAGCTCTTAAGCACATTGAGGAACACACTGATCACTGAAATATCTTTGGGGATTTGAATCTTCCAGATATGTGAAGAAGATTCTGTGACAGACAGATCTTGAATCAGGACTTTTCTCAGTGAAATCAAGTGTTAGTCAAGTGCTCAGTTTGATGGGTTTTCCTTTTAAAAAGTTTTTTAAGTTGTTCAAATTTAAGTTACATTATGGATATTGATGTGTGTGTTGCTGCTTACGTATGTGTTTCTCTCAGGCTGCTGTAAGAGGCCATAAGGGAGAGAAGGGAGAACCTGCTGTCCTTGAATCTGTAAGTATCTTATTTTTATATGCAGATTGTGAATGAAACACTGAAACTGTTAGCCATTATTAGTTAGTAATAGTTAGTAATTTTTTTGGCTGCTTAGCATTATGTTTTGGTCTTTTGTTGGAGCTCTGCTTTCAAAATGTCTTTATCCTTTGATTGTCCTTTTCTCTGTCTTTCTTTTCTTGTTATTTAACTTTCATTTACTAAAAAACCTAGAATTGACCCCTTTGGGGTCTAGAATTGACCCCTTTCTGTTTATTTGTCATAGAGTTCAGCTTGGCTGGCTGTAACATCATTGGTGGCTCGTACAGGGTCATCATCTGGGGGTTTTATGAAATAATAACTTAAATAATATAACGGTTTAAAGCAGTGGTTCTCAAACATTTTCTGTCATTCCCCACTTAAGGGGGTGGGCGAATTTTCAAGCCCCACTTGTCA